>KZ874858.1:7707-19533 GCA_003456935.1 Machilis hrabei
TTCAAGAATGTGAGAAAAAATTTCAAGTAACTAGGTCAAATAGGTCCCAATATAAATATTTTTTTCTTCATAGCATCATAATTATTGACTTTTGACATTAACACTTCACTTGAAATTTGACACATACTTTTTTTTTAAATTGCCTTTTCAAGATTTTCAAAAATACAAATACTGGAAACAGGTGAAAAACAACTTTTCTTCTAAACTACTTAGTGTGGTATATCAAATGAGCTGCATCTGAGCTATGTAGGCCAAAGGACTGCAGAGCTCACGGAAAATTTGATTTTTTTTGTGCCATTTTTTAAATTCAATTTGAAAAAAAAAGAAAATGGGATTTTTTAAAAATATTTTTCACAGATATGCAGTCATGGCAATCAACATTCAGAGCCCAAGTTGGTCCACACGAAATGACCGACCCGTTCACTCCTGCCTTCTTCCTCTAACAACCTGTTTTATCTTGTGTCCAGCACCACTCATTTAACCACTGCTCAAATTATACCTACATCACTGTTATCTTGTGAAAGCAAAGGCATGATAACGAACATCAGTCCCAACAGGGGAAGATTGGCAAAAAAAGCACAGAAAATATTAGTAGCTAAATTCCTGCTCACTAAATGAAATACAAATGGGTTATTCAGGGACTAAAATACATGTTAAACTGAAAACTATTATACTGAAAACAGAAGTTATGTATTCTGTGATTTAAACAGCATTTTTATTAAGGGGTAGATACGGATGTCGAAAGCACTCAATTACACGAAAACTATTACATTTACAGTTATGAACATGTTTTTGTAGTCTGTCCACATACAGGGTGGTGTTTCACAAAAATCTTGCCACCAGGTTGAACAAAAATTTCAAGTTATTCACAAAAGGGGAAAAAATAATATGGTCTCAAATGACTTGAAGCCATTTTTAAACACAAACATTTTTTAAAAATNTTGGCCTTAGTAAAAATTTTATCGTAGAAAATGTTTCTAATCCCAGTCCCAATTTTTGTTGTTGTTGTAATCTTTGCCTTTAAAGGCTTTTCAAGTTGTTTGACACCATATTATTTTTTTGCCCTTTGTTGAAAAACGTTTACAATTTTTTTTCAACCTGGTGACAAACGTTTTATGAAACACCCTGTATAAGCTTCATTACAATCCATAAACTCATTAAAAATGTTAAATACATTGTTGTTTAAAAATACATTTCCCACACATAAACATTTGTTTTTGCTAACTACTGATTTACACTCTTATAATAAGCACGGGAGAGAAAGACTGTGTGTTTCTATTGCGCTTATTTGGTAGACCAGACATGTAGCCTGAACAACAACGAACTTTACCGCTTTTTAATTTTAACTGTCGTGAATTTTCAATCATTGCAATATTTGTTTGTTAGCTTAATTTTATTGTAATGATTGAAAATTATTCACTACACTTAAAATTAAAAAGCTATGAAGTTCATTGTTGTTCAGGCTACATGTCTGGCCTACCAAATAAGTGCAATAGAAACACACAGTCTTTCTCTACTGTGTTTATTTTAAAAGTGTAAAGCAGTAGTTAATGTAAAAAAAAATGTGTTGTGTGCGTGAAGTGTACTTTTAAACTAATAAGTATTTAACATTTTAATAAGTCTGTACATTATAATGAAAGGTTATATGTGGAGAGACTACAAAAAATATTCATAACAATAAATCTAACAAGCAGTTTTGTAATTTAGTGTGTTCAACATCGTAGAAGTTCTTTGTTATAATTAGTTGTACAGTGACTAAAAACCTGATGATAACAAACCATTAGGCTAGTACACCACATTATGCAAGTAAATATGTAATGTTTAATAAAATAAACGTAATCTGACTCTGTGAATCCTGTTTCTTTTAATTTGAAAATGTACAAACGAGGATCCACTGTACTGTACTCAGTTGCTCTAATCGCCACATACATGTTTTTATAAAACAAGTTCACACACAATCACAATTAGCATCCCTCGCCCCATGCACGGACGGTTTCTTTCTCACCAAGATGTATTCCAGCAGGTATAGAAGCTCGATTAGTAGGCGTATTCATAATGCTATTCGTAGGAGTGATGGTCATGCTGCCGGAATCGGACGACGGAGACCTCTGGTGACTGTAGGGAGAACCTTGGTGATGCAGAAGGGGATCGGAGGGCGTCCGACTGTGGCTGTTGGGTAACGTTCCGTAAACGCTCATGACTGGCGGAAGAGGGGCGGCTCGCTTCTTCAAACTCCCGTGAGTATTTATTCCAGGAACTGTATTATCAAGCGTCAAGCAAGAAAGAAACATCACAAAAGCAGCCAAACTGACAACAAGCATAATATTTGTTTCAAAGCAGAAAGCACAGCTTGACACTCCTAAATAAGTTATGTTTTGACTGTACCCACATCTACTACCACAAATGAACAGTTTTACTCACACAAGACTAGTCTTTTTTCAAACCTTTACAACTTATCTACCCTGCTTTGCTTGACAATGATGGGAGCTTTTCTTCTAAAAAGCGTTTGTCTCTGAACTGGAACACTTGAATTAATCTTTGTTGCCTTCAGTTTTGTTCAATTACTTTACAATTACATTATCAGTCAACGACAGTCTGAATCCTACAGGCTCAGGGGTGAGTTGCAAGAAAATTCTTAAGTGCAAAAATAGGCTACGGCCAGGGCAAAAATCACGCTCCCGGAGAACAAACGGCTTAATTTCTGGCTTACCTTGAGCAAATCTTGGAAAGTAAACCACGAGAGGCATAGAGCAAGGCCTTGTGTTTATTTTGGTGTAAAGTTTTCTAAGACTAATTAAAATATAATATGTGTAATTAGGTGAATTCGGCAATTTTGGCTAAAATAGTCGTATTAGATTTTAATTAGTTTTAGAAAACTTTACACCAAAATAAACGCAAGGCTTTGCTCTATGTCTCTCGTGGATTACTTTACCAGATTTGCTCAAGGTAACCCAGAAATGAAGCCGTTTCTTCTCTGGGAGTGTGATTTTTGCCCTGGCCTTAGCCAACACCCTTAAGTGTGACAAAATTCACTATTTGTCTCATTCGACTTAAGTCTATTTTGCACATAAGATTTTTCTAGCAACCCATTCCAGATTTATTAGTATTAACTGACTGATCAGCTTATTTCTCTGTATGAAGTTCCTAGTAGATAACGCTTCATATTTCAAATACACATTCACTGTTGTTGAACTACAAAATGGCTGGTTTTCAGTTATAAATACTCCCTGCTGCCTTCTGTACATAAAAACTGAAAGCTAACAATGACAAGAGAAGCATACACTGAAGGTGTAGGAGTCAGTGAAACCGCATTACCCGAATTAATATTTTTGTAAGCTTATTAAAGAGAAGCATAGGCCCTATAACACAATATTTGCATCCCTTTTGGGGATCAAAGGTAAGAAGGCGAGTGCTGGGGCACCCATGGAACACATCTGTGATTCTGACACTACGCTCAGAAGATGGTAACAGCTATTACATCCCGCCACTTCTTCGGCAGTGTGCACCAGGCCAATGCCAAACAGAATGAATTCTCAACATACTTCAAAATTCCCAAAAGGCTATATGCAAATGTGCTAACACTCACGTGTTTAATTTTCTGTTGTTATTCTAATTTTTAATGTCTATTTTATTGGTACATACAACTACATCTCCAATTAAACTATGCACTGAAAGAGCTGCTTTATTTCCCGAGACTAAATCTTAAGTATCATAACACTTCTGACACAAACCCACAATTTATCCTAAATGTTAATTAAAAACAAATGTATGCAATTTTCATAATTTTATATCAAAACAATGCAGAATTTTTAGTAGTTTAATGGGTTCTCTAAAGAACATAATAATGATCAATTTTACTTGGGTACAAATCAACACTGGCCCTGTATTTCGACACGGACTGGCATCTGAACAGTTCAGTCAGTCACGAATGCTGTACTTATGATGTGGTCTTCTAGAATGATCTTTCGACAACTACGGTCATTCAGGTTGGTAATCAATTACTCTTCCTTTACCGAATAACGTCCATCTGACCAAATCCATTACCAAAACTTCCAATCTGAACAAAACCATTACTCAACAATCGAAATCTGACGAAATCCATTAATGAACAAATCCTTACATACTAACCAACATGAACACCTATGACACACTGACAAGAACTAACAGCTCTACCACCAACCCAATGACCTACCCACATTAGGGCACAGATATCCATCACACAGGGCAACAAATCCATTAACTGTTAGCCAGTCTATTTAAAAAAAAAAAAAGATAGACATAGACTTTTCAAGAATACTGGATTTAGAAGCCTTCACACACATTGAAAATTCATATTTTCGGAGATGCAGTATGTAATATTATGAAACCCATATATCTCTCTATATTTTATAACAAAATATTCATTCATATTTTTCAACGGTCAAATCAACATGGAGGATTTGGAAAAAGTGAGAAGTAGATTGCCAGTACGAAAGGAATTGCAGATTAGTACAATCTCGTTTACGTTTACATTATGATAAATAAAGATAAGCATATACCAAATTCTTATTTAATTAATCCAGCAACTGCCAAAAGCCGATTTAATAGGCTGAATGCGGTTTAAAAATGATAGGCCTAGTAGCCATATATAGTTTCCGTATTCTGTCGATAGTTCATCCGTTTCTCAAGAGGGGACAGCACGAACAAGGACAACCTTGGCACGATGTACACTTCACTGCCACCTACCGCTGATATTATGTACTTTATCTAAAGATTTGGATGGGGAGACCGGTTGAGGTGCTCCGCAGGCTTCGGAAATCTTCGCCAAAAAACGACGATTACGACCAATCACCGGACGTTAAGAGTTAGGCAACGCTGTACAATGTAGAATCTCGTTCTTAATTGAAATCAAGTTAGATACGGTTTCTGATTACACTCTGAATATGCCAAAATTAGATAGATTTTTTAATTTCTCTAAGTTAGAGAGTATTTAAACTCTCACTAGCAGTGGACTATGAATACGGGCCAAGGACTTTCACCTACTATGTTCAATTATATTTACACAACTCGTGTTGTACTTACAACCTTTTTCCCACCCAAAAATGGTCTGTGAAATTATATTCGGAATCTGCTGTCATTAAAATAAAACTGAAATATATTTACCTATGGCTGGCTTTTTGTTCTGTGGCGGTGGAGGCGGCGGCATCGTTCGATAATTGTTGTTCGGACTCGAATTGGACTTCAGACTGTCGGACGTAGAAGAACGCGATCTTAAATTGACTGGCGACTCTCCTCCAGCAAAACTAGGCGGTCGAGACCTGGTTTTCTTCTCCGGAGTGATGCAACCGTTCTGAAAGACGACGGGATAAGTCCATACATGCACTGTAATGTCACACAATAAGCGAGTCAGTGTATCATCAAAAATACCCACTCTGTCCTCAATAATAGTCTCGTCATCGGAGAAGTCTGTCGAACCTTCGTCATGGGAAAGGTTCCAGTCTATGTTAACGTTCTCAAAGAGCGACTTCTGCCTCTGAAGAGCATGTTGAAGCTGCAATGTGACAAAAAAAAATAAGCCATAGACATTTTTCAGAACGTTGTACACAACATATATTTTCTATAGTGATCAACAGGTTCGAGTTAAAAATATCTGCTTTGCTGACAGTTTAAAAAAGTTGTTTTGTGGCCGCAGTTACACTTTCCGGTCAATAAATATCTCATTTCCGGAGGCATTTTTTTCAATTATATGGCAAGCCTAAAATACAATTTAGTTATTGTACAAGACACGTTTCTTACCTTGGCGATATTTTGCTCGGATTTTCCTCCCACACTCAAACTTAAAATGGTTTACATCAGTTATTTAATTAATTGGACGCTTACTTTAAAACTGCCATGTTTTTGTACTGGTTAACCTTTTAAGGGCTATGGGCGCGTATACTCGCCCAAATTTGTTGTGCTATGGGCAAGTATACTCGTTTCAATTTTTCTTTTCGTGGTGCTTTGGTCACGTATCCTCTAGTTGAACAAAAAAGATCCTGGGAGGTGCTGACATCTATTGGGATCATGGTGAACTATTTTGTTTTGTTGTAGATATTGTCAAAGAGACTTCAGAGATATTTTGCAGAGACACTATAAACAGCTGATACTGTTCAGTGTTTGAACATGGCGTCCGCGTCGAAGTAAAAAAAAATTTGCATTTACTTTCAAATGCGGAAATACAAAAGTGTTTGACTAATTATGAATCAGATGATACATCAGATGATGAATCATGTGGAGTCTGATAATAATAAACACAGTAGTGAAAGTGATTCAGTAGATGAAGATGGGAAAGTGAGTGAAAATGTTCCAAAGAAACGTAAGATAGGCAAAAGAGAATTTGAATTTCAGTGGAGTGACAGTGTTTTTGATCCAAAAATACATAACTTTACAGAGCAAAATCAGGATCACGTGATCTTCCAAATAACCATTCTGTTCTAGATTTTTTTGAGGTATTTGAACTAATATTTAATTATCATTTAATTTTACAGTGTCAATTTTTTTGTTATCCGTGAAAAGTATTCAGCACAGCACGGTCAGCAATCTTAAAAGCAATCAGCATTTAAAGGGTTAAAGGTAGCACCAGAGTCAATCGCGAAAATTAAAACTTATATAGAGTACGGTTCTCTACGAACTTACTATGCCAGCCTAAACTTATTAAAAATCCTTAAGGAATTCGTTAACTTGTAAAAACATTTCGATCAAGTCTAGAAGAGGGAAGGATTTTACAAGTTAAGGCGATTTAACGAGCTGTTATTCCACGACAGATGCTAATTTTCCTGAAACTGAAACAGTGCTATTTTGCTAAAAGTTCTTGCACACACACTACACTCATCCGAATCACACTAATATTATGTCCATATGTCCGTCTATTAGTCCTTATATTCTACAAGCCAAATTCATTACTGACTGAAATGCACTGATAAAAATGCCTTAGGTAATGTTACAAAACAGTTTACAGAATTTCACATGTACTGACAGTGAAAGGTCATGTTAAAATCTGATATACAAAGCCTTTTTTTACAGGGTCAAACTATACCTCCTACTCACTGGGCCACTTGATGCAACGATGCAATGTGGTGAAATATGTGTATTTACACATTCCAAGGCCTGTATCAAAAACATTGGCTAACTGTCTTACAAGCTTTGAAGAGTAGCATTCGACCTATTTTCCATACCAACACTGGAGTGGTCACGAACAAGGATGGCTGCCAGTTGAACAAAGGAATGAACGACATTCTGCTGGTTACATTTACATCAGAGTTGATACAAATGACACGAATGGAAAAATGAAAACAGCATTAATGCTGTTTTCTGAGGTACTGGCCTCCTACAATTAACGAATACCCAAAAACATTAATATAATTAGTACCCACATTAATTACAGCTCTCACTAATTTCAGTAACGTCTACCCTGTTAAGGATCAAAATTCCGAATAAAATGTATTTAGAAGACTCAATGCAAAACACTGGAAACAGGAATAACTACATGAAGCTTGTTTCTCAGTGACGAGGTGTAGCGAGGCGCAGGCGGACAAAATATATTTTATCCAGTGATCATTGTCCACTCAGAGCGCCGTGCCACACGCGATTTGCCACTCTTCGTTACTGAGGAACTAGCTTAAGAGTGCCTGGGCCATGCAACTGATGCATTTATTAAATGGTCAATTTATTTCAAGCAATAAATAGTCCAGTGAATTGAACGTAAAATTTGACCATGTGAAATGGGTTCCAGAGAAGCTTAACCTAAATTATTAGAATTTAAATTAATAACACACTTTTGTGGTTTACTGGCCTACATCAAACAAAATTAATTGTAAAGGTTGTTTCAATTTTCAAGACATCTTCTTCAGTTTTACTGATTTCATAGCTACACAAAGTATTCAAAACTCATGGATACTAAACAAAGACAAATATTAAATATCAGGGATATCACAAAGCAACGCCAGATGGGACAACGTTAACTTAAAACGCCATGTGGGGTCTTAATAGACCCCAATTAATATTACTGATTTCTGCCACATGGAGAAAGTTCTATCTACCTATCTATATAAGTAAGCCTATCCAGAATGTGGTCTTGACAAAACGGTTTTTAATAATACTTACACAGAATGCTATGTGGGGTACTAGGTAACCCCGATGAAGTTTGTGACCTTCTAACTTCTGAACTATCAAATTTTAAATGCACATAATAGGGCAAATAAATAAAGTCACAGATCACCAAGCCCCCAAAACAGGAAATTACCAAAAATGTATTGGGGTCAATGTGACCCCACCTGGCATAATGAGGGTTAAACACTGAGATTACATTTTCAACAGAAATTAACAACACAAACCATATATCATACTTATAAAATTATTTACCACATCTAAAGATACTGTGCCAAAAGCAAGGAACTAATATATATTTTTTTTAAATTAGATATTCAATCAAAAGTCATGGAAGTTTTATATTTACAAATTAAAGTTTTAATATCAAGCATACCAAATTTTATTGGTTAAAAAAATGAATTACATACTTAAGGGTGTTCTTTAACAAATATTTATTTCAATAAACTTGAAATATTAAAAGTTTGTTTACATTTTAATTCCAATAAGAATTTGTATCCATTAAAATGGTTTCTTATCTACCATTACATACATTTTAAAAGCGAACCATATCCTTTTGGGAATATACGAAAATACAAAATCATCATTCCCGTTAAAGAAACATTCTTTCTTGGCAATGTAAATTTGATCCTTAATGCCCGTTCACCAGTGGTGATGGTAGCGGAGCGGAATACCAACGTAAGAGTCATCCAGCCGTCAAACACAACGAAAATAGTAATCTAAAATGGAAAAATATTCCGCCTCTGTTCAAGCCATCACAAAACCTTTAGGTTGGTATTTGCGGCGCTTCAACCTTCTGTAAATATGGCGGCTGTCAGATCCCGCCACCCTGCGTTTTCCGATGCTCTCTCGTTATTAACGACCGCTAATTGGCTGTCTGCCTTATGAAAACGACAGAAGATGGGAGACGAACTTCGTCTCTTACGCTTTCGTATCTCCTTAAAACAGGAAGTTGAATGCTGGGTAGCCAATTATTCCGATTCCGTCACCATTGTAGAACGGGCATAAAGAACCGTTTCTTAGTATTCCTTATTTAATATTTCCTTGGGTATGTCCTTTTTCAAATCAGTAAAGCTGAAGAAAATAGCTTGACCAATGAAGCGTTCTTTACAATTAATTTTGTTTAACGTAAACCACAAATCTGAACACAAACACTATTGAGACAATTTTTAATTTAATTAACACAGTCGTCATTTTGCTGTAGTACGTAAAAAAGACAGACTTACCAGTTCTTCACAGGCTTCATGCCTGCCCTCTTGAGCAAGGTCCAAAGCAGTCTTTCCGTCGTGATTCCTGATGTTGGGATCGGCTCCCGAACGCAGCAGCAGCTTCATGCATTCCGTTCGATCGTGAATCACGCAGTAATGGAGAGCCGTGTCGCCTGCCGCCGTCGGCCGATCGAGGGTGGAAGAATTTTGTACCAAAAAGTCGACTATGTGAAGGGAAGAACCGTTTTCACGAGCAACTCCGAAGTGTAAGGCTGTTTCCCCTACGTCCTGCAAGCAGAAACACGCGTAAGAAAAACAGTACGGCACGGAAAGTGAATCAATCAAATTTAGGCCTAATAGAACTGAAACACAGTATAATCTCAGTTATCTGAATTTCACTTAACCAAAATGTACTGAATTTTTTTTTATAATATAAAAATGGTGGAGGGACATCAAAGCCAAAAAATGTTGTGAAAATAAGTTAATACAAAGGTACAAATGTTGTACTTTCTTTGCAGTGAAAATAAAACTTCCAGACTATCCAATATCCTTTATTTCGAGGATTTTTTAGATCCAGAGCTTCAGTGAAAAGTAATTTAGTTACAATAGACGACTTTGGACGTAAATAAAAAAAACCTGTAAGTGCATGAATGAGAATAACCATCGACTGAAGTTCGGCCATCTTTGAAATGTTTCCACCACTCGTATGTTTGAGTTCGGCATAAATCTTCATCTCAAATGGGGTTTTTAAAATTACAAATGTCTCCGTAAAGGATTTTCCCAAATTGACAAAAAACTTCACACAAATTCATTGCTTGTGAAAATCACTCATTTTAAATGCAACAGGCCAGATTCACCTAACACTTGCTGACACAAACAGATTTAGTACGATGACTACTCAATATATCACATTACACTTTCCTAGGCTACTTCTCGATGTTGCCACTAGGTTGGAGCATAAGCGCTTATTGGTGCGCTAATTCAACAATTGGGGAATTTACCGGACAGCCCACGTAAATGTGTTGGATTTCTTGAATTAGTGCATTCAATAGTTATTGTTTCAAATACACTAATTTATGCAATTAATGTAATCAAGCACACATAAATAATGGTTAATAAAATAACAGAACAGTTACAAGGTCATCATTATTTTAACTGAAATATTTTACATACCAATCATCTGCAATGTACTTACACTTGAAGGCAATGGAGCAGTGAGATCGGCACCTTCTCCGAACGTTTGAAGAAGATGATAGAGGTCTGCATTCATCACAGCCGTTTCTAATTCGCTCAAAAGATCTCTCTCGCTGGAGCAAGTGCGAAGAATGAATTTTTTCTCTAAGTATTTGGCACGGATAAATTCATACCTTTGATCCCTGAAAATTAAAAACGAAAATAAGCTATTCATTTCAGTTACAAAGTTAATTACTGTTGGCGTAAGGCAAAACCATTACAATACAAGGGGCTGCTGAAAAGTTCCTGGCTTTGGCTCCTTCTATTTGGAATTGAAAAATGATATGGTACCACATGAATGCTTGACATCTTGTAATATTACTGTAAATATTTCATTTGTTTCCTACTCTAATAGCTATTTTAAATTTCAGGTAGAAGATAACATGGCAGAGGCTCAAGCAAGTTTCACGTCTGTGCAGTTANGGTGCNTCATNANGTTTTTGTTTCTCCAGGGAAAGTCTGCAAAGGACATTCACACTGAGATGTCACAGGCACTAAGGGAGAATAGTCCTTCCTACAGCACTGTCAAAACCTGGGTGTCTCGTTTCAAGACAGGACATTTCAATGTGGAAGATGAATCCCGTAGTGGGCGGCCAACAACATCAACAGACGCGGCAACAAGTGATGCTGTCCATGACCTCATTCTTGAAGATCGGCGAATATCTGCCAAAAGGATAGCCGAAATACTGGGCATATCCCGGGAGCGTGTTGGTTTTATTATAAACAATATCCTCGACATGAGGAAGCTTTCAGCGAAGTGGGCACCGAAATGTTTAAACAGTGAACAAAAGAAAGCACGAGTTAAGACATCCAGAGCTGTTTTGGCCCATTTCAATGATACACTTTACTTTTTGACTAGGTTAGTGACTGAGGATGAAATCTGGCTACACATTTATGATCCCGAAACAAAGGAACAATCCAAGGAATGGCGCCACAGTGGGTCCCCGCGACCGAAGAAGTTCCGCACCCAGAAATCGGCCAAAAAAGTCATGGCATCCGTTTTCTGGGATAAAGACGGTATTCTGTTGGTGGACTACCTACCTCAGGGCTGCANTATAACNNGAGAGTATTACNCTAACCTCCTTGACCAACTGAATAAGGCAATTAAAAGCAAATGCCGAGGAAAGTTGACCAAAGGGATCTTCTTCTTGCAGGACAATGCACCCTCACACAAGTCACGAGTTGTGACTGCCAAATTGAATACCCTACGTTACCAATTGGTCGAACATCCCCCCTATTCCCCTGACTTGGCCCCTTCGGA
>KZ874859.1:11499-35523 GCA_003456935.1 Machilis hrabei
CAGACAGGAATGTAAGTTTAACATTTTTTACCTTGTTACCACATAAAATTGTGTGTCTTATTCTATATAAGATTGGTAGATTTTTGACTCAACTTTGCTAGTAATTATAGTTTCCAAAATAATCAATCTTTAAAAGTGATATAATGATATATTTGCAAAATAAAATCATGTGCTATATTCAATTTTACGTCCAACTCGTTTTTGTTCAAATTGAATTATACTTTAGCAAAACAAAATCTTAGAACTAAAGAAATGTTACAGTTTGAGACTCATTTTTAATTTAGCTGTTTATCAACCAATTAATAATTTGTTTTTTACTAATTTTGTGTAACATATATAGAGACACATGAACCACAAATTTTATGGTAATTAATAAAATCAAAGTTCTAGTGGCCATTCACACTGATTTTATTACTGCACAGACAAATATCAAAGTAATACGAGTATTAAAGACGACAACAGAATTGAATGGAAGATGTTTCTTCACTGCAATTCCAAACTATTAACGACGTCCAAATCCAAGACCTCCAATACCAAAACCACCATANCCAAGACCTCCATATCCCAGACCGCCGNAGCCACCATGGCTGATTGAGGTATGTCGATAGCCTCCTCCATATCCTCCATAACCAATCCCTCCATAGCCAAGGCCTCCATACCCAAGNCCACCAATACCTCCGATTCCAATGGCACTAACAGTAGCAGCCAGTACGGCGAAAAGAGCAACAATGAACTGAGAAAGGAAACACAATACAGTAAATTAATCTACAAGTAATAAACAAAAGCATTAATAATTTTAAATTAGCATGTAATTTATATGTAAGGTATATTATAGAATGTTTTGCGATGTTGTCACTTTTCTAATTTCAGTTTATCCAATAATAAGCGTTCAATTATAATATTCTAATTAGGAAATCCGTGTCTGAGTTTTCTCGCCAACAATTTTTTTAAGAAATAATATTTATTTTGTATTACTGAAGTGGATGATACTATTTTTGTATGTGTGAAGGTGAACCTTCCTGATAACAAGTTATTTTATTTTTAGTTTTGTATATATCTTTCAAGTGTACTTTTGTGTACTTTTAAAACGATATGTGATGTATAAATGGCGTGACTAAACTCCTAACAGTAAAGTCAATGGAGTTTCAGACATTAGAGATTAAAAATATATGTACAGTAATAGAAAAAAAAACATAACAAGCCAAATCTATTTTTAGAAACCTAGTCGCCATAATAGTATTAATTTCAGTAATAAGGTTCAATAATACATTAACAAAATACAGCATAGCATAATAAGAAGCAAATATGTTTCAATTGTTATATTAACGTAAAATAACTGTAGAAACTGAGTATATGATAAATTCATCAATGTATTACTAACAATATAGAAATTAAATAAAACCTGAATTTAATCAAAATTGAAAAAAAAAATTATATTTGCTTCACGTTTTAAAATTATGTTATGCTGAATATTTGTGTTATATTTATAGNAAATATTTGATAATCGTAATAAAAATATAACTAACAAACGCAATCCAAAATGGAACTTCATTAAGAATTTATGTTTCATAAACTAAATTACGATCTGAAATTCTTATCCTTTAACGAGAAAAATGAATACATGTAAGCATAGAAATATATTACTTATACAAATGACTTACCACACACTGCATTTTTCTGACACTTGTCGAACAAACTTTGATGATGATGATGTTGGCTTTACGGCGCGTCAACACATGAAGGTTATGTGCGGCAAACTTTGATATTAGGAATGAAGTTTCACCTGGTTTATATACTTACTTTGTATCCTAACTATGGCAATGAATTACAGAACTTTAGTTTTTAATTTACATTCATAACATTAATTAGCTTCACCGTTCTCTACAGTTTCAGCGGAAATTTAAGATATGAATCTTAAAGTAAAAGCTTTAAGTGACTAATGCAGTTAATGATTTCCATTCTTCAAAAGTGCGCAATACTTACTGTAAATACAAAATATAACAAAAATAGACAGAAAAATGCAAGGAATAGGGTGGCCACACCAAACGCCCTAGGGTCAATATACAAATCTCTATAGTAGTTGAGATTATAAAATTAGATTAGAAAGTATATTTTTGGGGTTTCAACATAAGATGTTAACTAATATTTTAAGAAACTGATTACTTTGAAATATATCTCCATACCTATGGATCTTTCGCTCAAGCGACGCAGCTATGCCTTATCGTAATTAAGAAGTGTGAAATGTTAATGCAGTACGTCAAATAAACATAAACAAATAGTTTTGTTATACAAATTATTAGAGGCATCCAAAAGTCTCTGGCTTTTTACCGATAAAGAAAAATAATTATATTATTATATGATTTGCTTAATATTAGGGGTAATTTTAATTTATATGTATATTGTTTTTTGAAAACNCATTGACAAGGAAATATGAAACCATTTATTTTCAAAAGTAATAAACATACAACATTTTATTGAAAATATGTATTGTTGATATCACTCTTTATGTATCTTATCCTTTTGATGCATGTACAATTTATACTGTTACTTAAAATTCTAGGTTTTATTCTATTATTATTTACGTCAATTAAATCGTCTCTATTTATTTAGTAGTTGTACAGCTCACAACTTACAAAGAAGGAATATCTATACAGGGTGCTAAAAAAGGGTCACATATTTTCACCACAGGTTGTACGGACCAAAAAAAGAAAAAAAGGCTTATTGAACATGTGTCTGGAAATGCCTGGTGTCCGAGATACAACTCCTTTTGCATTTGCAAAAAATGAATGAGAAGTCAGCTATCACGCTCGAAATTTTTTGAACAGTTGGGACTGAAAAATAGGAAAAAAAATATAATGCTTAAAATCAAATAAGTTCACCAACAGTTAAATAAATAAGCCTACGATGTGCCTCGTAAGCCTATGAACTTCAAGTTTTTAAATGCTCTAAAACCTTGTATGTTACCTCGTTTGAAAGAGCGTTTTAATCTGCACACAATGACACGTTCACTTTGGATGTGAAGTAAAAGACATGAACACAGCAGGAATAACAAAAGTCAAAAGGTAACAACAACAGCCCTCCATCATTTTAATACTATGTTTGTAAAGTACTTATTAGTAATCTAATACATTTGAAAATNTAACCTGGCATTTCAGTGNTAAACCTAATATTTCAACTATCTCAGTTTTCAGTAAGCGATAGGCGTAATTACTTTAAAATTTCAAATGTCACTATCATTGAGTGATAGCACGTACAGTTACATATTACAGTGTGAAAACCTCTTCTAGACGAACTGTCACTCAGAGTATTTTGTCATATTCATTGTTCATATGCCTATTATACCTTTTGCAGACTAAAAACGGTGCAATTTTAATGTGTGTATATTAGTGGTTTAACATAATTATTTTTCAAATAACAATGGAATTATTAAAATGCTTTAACAAAATTCGTATTGAAACAAATCCTGTATTGAGTGGTTCTTGAAAGTAATAATTAGCATATTTGAACTAAACCAATGAAAATATCTATAAAAGCATGTCTGCAAACGCGTAGTTTTCGAAGTAGAGACTTACCATACTTATTGTTACCTTTTGACTTTTGTTATTCCTGCTGTGATAAAGTNTTTCACTTCACATCAAAACTGAAAGTGTCGTTGTGTTGAGTTTAAAACGCTCTTTCAAACGAGGAATCACACATTGTATTACACCATTTAAAATTTTGGAGTTCATAGGCCTTCGAGGCCTAAAGTAGGCTTATTTATTTGACTGTTACTGTTTTTGGTGAACTTNTTTGATTTTAGGCATTCCATGTTTTTTTTCCTGTTTTTCAGTCCAAACTATTCCTAAAGATATCGAGCGTGTAAACTGACTTCTCATTCAATTTTTGGAAATGCCTCGGACATATATTTCGCTTGACTGTCAACACGTACTGGTTTGTCGGTACAATTATTACTAATAAATGTTTATACAGGAAATGTATTATACATTTGCATTTCAAATTTCTTAGAATCTCAAACAAACGTCTTGTGTAATAATCTAGAAAGTATTTACGGACAATTATAAAACTACTGTTTACAGTTAAAACATTAGAAATAAAATATACTGCTAACATTGTGTCGCATTTAGATGCTTTAATTGTCTATCATACTTACACCCATTTTGACGATGTACTAAATATGACATCATTGTAATTCTTAATTTGTTTATTTGATTTCAAATATAAAGGCTAGAAAGTAATTCCAGCCTATAGTATCCTTACTAGTGACGTTAAAGTACACGCGAATAACAAAAATGAATGTATAAAAATGCTGAATTAGTGTGAAACAATTGATTCGTATAAATGTACATTGATTTTTTTCTTTAAATTTGTAAACCCTTAACAACGTTCCTTTAACTGTTTGTGTGATTAGGCCTATATGTACAGGCTTGATCTATATAGTTTTTAGTAATTTGCAATTTTTGATCAAAGTCAAACAAATGAGCTGTGATGAATAATATATAGTTTTTAGATCAAAATACTTGTAACTATTCTATTCACAATATATATTTAGTGATTAGTTCGCGTTGTACAAATTTTTAGACTTTAAACAACCTTGAATCACTGAACACAAATGATGCGTGTGTTAAAAATCATTATTTTTTTATTCATGATACTTGAACACCTCGAATCGTTGCTTGTACTACTTTTGTGGTAATTTATCAGTTTTAAAAATTGGAATCACTGGATAATTTTTGAATATTTCAGCTAACCCTAATCGGATATATTTGTTTAATTTGGTGATTTACAAAATCGCAGTTAAATTTATCTTCATTCGTACACTCACTCAAAAGCAGTAATGTATAGTATATCCTACACCACATCTTTCACGACATGGATGCAGAAACAAAAAAATGGTGAAAATAGGCATTACATTTTATTGATCATAACCTTCAATTTCATGTAAAACAAAGTGATAATTAGTTAACGATTAGGCCTAACATTTATTTATTTGTAGAACCTATAATTTTCATGTTTTTCAATATATTTTTAGAGGATTTAATATATTTATGGTGCGTTTGTTCCTCCGTCCATTGCTGGAAGAAGGTTATGAAAAGAATTACGTTGCCATGCAGCCAGTAGTGAACACCCAAGTGTTATATTTTGAACTTGGAAGTGGCCTACTAGTCTGCTCGTCCTCTATGACTACGTTTTGCGCTAGGACGCTAAATTATTCTTAACAACTCTTAGATTAAATTATACCTTTTAGTGACTATGGGCATATTTATTAAACAGAGTGAAATATCGTATTTGTTCTTATTGACCTCATGAATCTGTTGGTCCTTGCACGAATATCTCAAATACTGGTTTTGCTACATACATATCACGAATTTGGGGAAAACGATAATTTCACCCGACGAACGATATCTAAGAATGAAATGGTATCCATGCCTAAATACGGAATGTAACGACGTAATTATTTACATTTAGGCTACTCGTACAATTTGGTTACACTCTAAATTTATTGCACGTTGACGATATTGCTAAGNTATAAATCTCTTGCACGTTGACGATATCTTCAAATAATTCAAGTTTCAACATTTTCAAAAAAATGTTTAGTCCATACTTAACTTTTAAACAGATATAAATTAAGGAAATAGCCAAGCAATCACCCCAATTCCAAAAGTTTCTCCATATACGCCTAACATGCTTTACGCAACTAAAAATATAATGACTCTCTTTAACCCGAAGTTTCTTTAGTGNACTCGTATTACATTACAGTTAAAATGTTTTTCTATTACGGTCTTACTATTCAGTTTTAAATTGAGTTTTTAAAACATTTTTGTGAAATACGGAAGAAAAAAGGAATAATAGGTATGAAATAAGTGAGTCACATAGAGATTTCACTTTAATGATACGAGAAGTAATTAAATTAAGTTTCCGTTTATAATTATAGTGTACATCCAGGTTCGTTAATGACGATAATTATCAGAAAAGGGAAACCTTAATAAATATTTTCATTGACAAGGTTAAGAACTTGTATAAATATCAGTGCAAATTCCGTTGTTAATATCATCGTTTTCTTCACAACTACCAAGACAAAATGCAGTCCCTGGTAAGTGTTATATGTGTTTAAAGATAGTTAGTTATATCCCTTGAAGTAAAAAACAGAATAAGGTTTGGCTGAAATGTGTTTAATGCAATAAAGTTGTCTAAACACTTGACATAATGCACTTATATGCAAAATAAAACAAAGCCAAAACTGGCGATTTTAATAATATTAATAACAAAAGGTGAATTTAGTTTTAATTAGTTGTGTTCGAGTAAAATGTTTTACTCATTTGAAGAAGAAATGAAGTAATACCTTTTGAAAGGGGATTTTATATTATCTGTGTTTTTTCTAGTGCCACTACATTTATAATATTAACAGTTTTTTATTTATTATAACCCTTTATTTATCTAAGAACTTGTTCTCATTATATCTATTCTAGCAAATCTCTCATAACATTTAATTTAGTACGATGACTTTAATTTGTTTTGTGCAATAGAAGCTAATGAAAATGTCAATTAACCAAATTTTCAATAACGTTGTTCAATTGCAGAAATAAAATTGAAATTAGTTTCGTTATGTATAAATATGTACGTTATTATAGACTAGTTATAGATACTTCAAATATACACAAATTATTAAAATCAACAAAAATATAAATAAAATCAATCACAAAGGGTTAAAAAACCCTCTTTCAGAAACTATAGGATTAAATAACATAATTAGAAAAAAAGATATCTTTTATGTCTGTCAGTTGGAACTTAGAATTGTACCCTGATCAAATTGTTTGAGGCACATTTAAATGCTGTATAAATAATGAATATTATAATAACTTATTGAAATTCACAACCAAACCAAAACGAACATGCAATTATCATTTTATTGTTAGGCATACATATTATACGGATACTTAAATTTTGGTAAAAGAAAACATTTTTTGTTAATCGTAATTAATCTAAAATATTTGCTAAACATAATTTTTCTAAAGTAATATTTACGAAGAAAAAAAAGAGCTTTACATTCTAACGTTTCGTCATGGTGTGTATACATTTAGTAACTGAATTTTGGACATAACAACCTAGATTTAACAACTTTTTTACTTTCAGCTCATTATCGCTTTTTTGGCTGTCTGTGTCGTAGCCGTTAGTGCCATTGGAATCGGAGGTATCGGGGGTCTTGGTTATGGAGGGCTCGGCTACGGAGGATATGGAGGAGGCTATGGATACAGCTCAATCAGTCATGGAGGTTATGGAGGTCTAGGATATGGAGGACTTGGTTATGGGGGCATTGGTCTTGGAGGCCTTGGTTTTGGACGTCGTTAATGTTTATAAATTATAATATATGAGGAATTTTGGCTTCACCGTGTCATGAATCTTTTCGTTTTCTTTAATAATGCTTCTTGAAACATGACTCTAAATTAATAAAAAATGTGAATGCATTCTGAATTTTCTTTATTTCCGTTTGTTTTTTCCTATTTAAATGAAATACGTATACTTTCAACTTTATTGAGTCATGGTCGATGTAAAAATTAGTTTGACTTAATAAATTACACAAGTATATTTTTTTCAATTAGTTTCTGATCCAAGATTTGACTGTTTGATCTTGTTTGTAGAAATACAGATCTTGATCCATTCTCAGAGGAATAACTATACAGTCTATACTGTCATATGGGTTTTATTTTTAAAGATTCCCTTAATGAATACAAAATGGAAAGAAATACTTTGTGTGAGACTAGTTGCAACGTTTTTAACATTAGTTGTGGACCCTACTTATTTATGTGTGATAGAATATTGCTAATGTAAAAAAGTTCAGGATTGTCCGTTTATTTACATTGACATAATTTTAATTTAGTGCAATTGCAAAATGATTCACCATTTCTCGATAGGACATAAAATTATACGTCATCACATTTTGAAGTAAAGTGTTTGGCTCACGATTGTTGTTACAGTTTTTTCCGTTTGCTAAAATAAGTTTTCGTAACTTAACGATCATTTTCAAAACATTGAATAAAGTATGCGGAACTACGAAGGAGGTGGGCGTAACAATGAATCAGCAAACTGTTTAGATTACAGGTACAGAACTCTAAAAGAGCTACGAGCAAAACATAAAATAAACATGCAAATNCTTCATTTTATACACAACCTACACATATTCTACCAGCGGCTATCCAGTTTCATATTAACCCATCACTGTTTCTAATTCTGCGGCAGTGAGTTTTGTATTTATCCGTGTCTTCTTCTTTCCGACATATCTTTATCCATTCTGTTCGCTTGTTTTCTTACTGCGCGTTTATTTTGTATATTGAACGTTTTTTTTTCGGGTATTTATTTTACATTTGAAACGTATTCTCCTCTGTTTGGCATCGCTGTCAATGAGCTTCTCTTATGTTTCGCCTACTTGGTGCTGGATTTCGTATACTTTATTAGCGTTTTCGCATTCTTGATTTCAAGTTCTGTGCAACTGGTGTTATCAATCGGAAAAAACTGTAACAGGGTGGTCTACACAAAGCGATATGAATTTTTATCGCGAAAACAAAGCAGTATGAAAGAAAACGTGTAGACAAATATTGTTAGGTATAAAGGGGAATACATTATAGTAGTTATTGTTTTGGTGAACGTTTTCAACGTTAATTGAAGGTCAGCTTTGGTTTTTAAATAGAAACACATATTTTTGTTCAAAACATCTGATTCTCGAAGGGTGGGGTTAACCTATAAGGGACCCCCAACAACCTCCCTCCCACCCTCCATTCTAAATATTTCAATTGTAATATTGTCAAGTACAAAACAATGTTATGGGTTTTAGTTTTCCTTATGTTAATACTATCTTGGTAAATTGAAGAGTATAAAAATTATTTTATGCTTCTCTGGTGACTGCACAATTTGTGTATAAGAAATTAATTGTACACCAATGGATACTGCCAACTTGACGGAGCTAGCTGACTGTATTGTCTATTCATCTATGTATAAATACTTGCAATTTTAAATTATGGAGGTTGATTATTAGTTGTTTGTGACTTTTCTAATAACAGAAGCTATTGTTTATAGAAATATAGATACTAACTGTTAATGCTGAATAAGTTCAAACCTGACCTTGGTTTTACAATCGTGCTTGATTGACTGGTTCAAATGGTATTCGACGGCTTGTTCAATGGAAGAGAAACTGGGAATGGGGCACCATCCCCAACTTTGAATGACGTAGGACGAACACAATCTGTACAAACGAAACAGATGGAAGAAAATGCAATGGAGATGGTGTTGAAAGATCCGACAATCAACACTCGTCAGATCGGAAGGCAAATCGGTTTCAACCATTTGGCCGTTCATATAATTTTACAAGCCGAGGGATTTCATCCATTACATTACACAATAGTCAACGATTACGTGATTACTAACAACACCGCATTCAATATTGTGAATAATCACACGTTTTACTCGAGATAATATTTTCAACTCCCACAGTAGTCACGTGTAGACAGTGGAGAACCCACACGTCATCCATGAACTGCAGCCTCAGGTACAGTACAGCATCAATGTTTGGGTCGGCATATTGGAGGAGGAGCATATCTTCCTCCTTTTTGCTGCAATGCTGACAAATATGATATGTTCTTACGTAACATTTTTTTCCAGAACTGGTAGAAAACGTTCCGCTAGTAATCCGACAAGAGTTTTGGTTTTAGCATGTGGGGTTCTATCGCACTTCGGCGTCAGGGTACGGCAATTTCTGGTTACGACGTATCCACGCAAATGGACTGGATGTCTCGGTCATGAAACTTGGCCTAAAAGATCTCCGGATCTTAACCCTCTGGATTTCTTTTTTGATTCTAGGGGTTGGGGAACATCTCAAATAATTAATTTAAACGATACTACCAACTAGTAGAAATTATTTAGTCACTAAACTCCATGCAGCTGTCACAACCATAGATGCTGTTATTCTTCATCGAATAATAGCAATCATTCCCGTGCTGCTCAATGCAGGTTAGCCATTTTGAACACTTCCCAATGTAATAAATAATCAACAGTGTACTCTTACCTTCTTCTCTTAGTTACGGTCCATCTTTAATACGAGGTACGTTCAAGTTCTAAGGTCTCCTAATTTTTTTATGGGGACTGGGAGGAGATAGAAACATTTGTTTGAGATTAAAATACGTGGACACTCTTTACGAATGTGTGACACACATGGTAACACCGTACAGCGCACATAGTTCGTATGCTGCCGATAGAGTGAGATGCGTTTTCGATATTTAAAATGGCGACGTTCAGTGTACAAGAACAGCGTGTAATCATCCGTTTTTTCCATTTGCATGGCGTATCACCTTTTGACAACTGAGTGAGACATGCGGTGATGGTGTTATGAATGTGAAAAATGTGCGTTCGTGGCTGCGACAGCTGAAAGAAGGCCGAACGTCGTGTAACAACGAACCGAAGGATCCTCAACCACGAACCAGCCGGACCGACAACATGATTGCGCGAATGGAGCAAATTGTTATCGAGGACCACCGATCAGGCGTAATCCTCACTCATTGTATTCCAAAAGTCATTATGGTAACGAATACTTCCTACGAACATGTTTTAAGGACGAAGCTCCAGCCAGCATTGCCAAAAAAAAAAACCGACCGGAAAAGCCTGCACGTGTGCTTTTCTATCATAACAACGCTCCTGCTCACCAGGCTGTCGTGACTCAGTAGTTTCTTCTTCACAGCAACTTTGAAGTGGCACCTCACGCTCCCTACTCACCTGACCTCGCTCCTAGCGATTTTTTGGCTTTTTCCAACGATAAAGGACACTCTCCGTGGTTGCTCATTTTCCAGTCGGGTCACTCTTACATCAGCGATTTTCCAGTGCGCAAAACAGACCCCTTAAGCAACATTCTCGGCGGCCATGGAATCATGGCGTCAATGTTGTGAAAAATGTGTACGTCTACAGGGAGATTATATGAGAAGTGAGAGGAGTTTCAATTTCTGGAGTAAGTAGTTTTTCAGAAAAAAATTAGGAGAAATTAGAACTTGAACGCACCTCGTATATCCACTATTTCGCCAACATCATTTAACATACTCTCATATCCATGCCCACCTAATACCGATTTAAACCCGAATCTAAAACTGATACGTCTGACGAAGGTTCGATACGGTAATATACCTACTAATCTAAAATGAAATTTAGGTTTATTACACTGGTCGTAGGAACACAGAAAAGAACGAACGTATATATCTTAAATAAACCAATAAATAAAAAAAGTCACAAATAAAACAAAATTAAAATGTAAATTACTTGCATTAAAAATCACGGACATTTAACAAAAACAGGGCTCGTCATCTAAAACTGTCCTTAAAATAAGTAAGAAAAGGGTACACTATGCTAGAAAAATGGACAGATAATATAAACAGGAAGGATTATCACCTTAGCAAGGAGCTAACACACCAATCACATACAGGAACCAGTTAAAACTTTAAACAAAATAGAATAACTAAAGAATTAGGCCAAAATGGTCTCCACACGACCACCTAATTCCTGGAGACAACAAATCCACCAACCGCCCACAAAAAATACATTAATCACTACCCACACACAAAAATATGTGAAATAAAAACAAAAATTAATAAAAAAAATGTAATACACAAGAGATACAACTACAAAACTGCAAATTCAATGTACACGGTTAAATAAAATGAAAACAATAAAATATGTATATTAAGTTGATCCCCACTTTAAATTCCCCAGCTAAGAATTTGAATACAATGAAAGCTCCGTTTGTGCTGTTTTGTGCCAAGGTTTAGGCGTTAGTGATTTCTTCGAACGAGAGCTATTAAAGGAATAAATAGATGGCCAACTTAACGTCAAACTAACCTCCTTGGTTACTGATATATTGTATTATAGTTTTATACGAAAATTTAGAGTGTAATTTGTGCTGTTGTGTGCTCAATTCTGGGAACATAAAAATATAATCCTAATGAGTTTTTAGCACATTTAAAGGGGAAGGATATCTTGACGCGAAGCTTTGGCACTTAATATGTTAGTAGCTTGTTAAGATTGTATTTTATGTAACCAGATTCAAGCACAAAACATAAAAAACGACGCTCTACATTTTCGTTCAAATACATTCTAAAAATACAATATTTCAAAGACCGAGGAACTAGCTTGATGTCAAGTTGGCCTCCCACATTTATTGCTTTAATATCTCAGTTTCGAAGACAGCTCCAACGTCTAAGCCTTGGTACAAACGAAGCACTAATTAAATTCATCTTTCTAGCTGGGGAATGTTAAGTGGGAGGGCCAACTTGAAGTATGTCAATAAATTACATGCAATTGCTTAGTATTTCAAAAGAAACAGTAACAATAACTAATGGTGTTGGTGTAAAACAAAATAAATAATTATTTTAATTCAAAACGTGATGAATTTCAGCATCGATAAATAAATAATAATAACATACAATATTAAACATGTTAGAGACGTTGCGTTTGAACAAATTGTCAATTTGTAATAATAATAAAGCATGATGAATTAACAGGGGATCGAACCCGAGCCACCAAAATTCTTGCCTCTTCAATTGCTTACGCGTTACCATCACGACAACTATGCGTCATACTATATTTTTGAAATATTGGTACCGATTTTTTTGTGCACACTCTCTCGCGCTCTGGAATTATTATTTACAATTTAATTACACCCTGTATAATCTTGTTCCCATGACGATAGAAATAATGATGGTTTTATATCAACATTGAATCTCTGAACCTAAGTGCAGTTTTTCAATGTAAAGTAATGAGACATGAATTTCAAAATAATATAAACTAATTATAACTTTTTAATTGTTAATTTTATTTCAAATGTGCTTAATTATGTAATATATACGACAAAAAGTCTACAATAGAACAAAATTATTTGCATTTTTTATTAATTGATGCAAACAGTAAAGTAATATTTATGTCACTTTATCTTGTCACTACATAATAATTGTCTATCCTTTTCGGTGTAAGAAAAGTTAATCTTATGACTCTACTTTCCTACTACTTGTCATTTCTTAAATATTCAATATTTTAGTGTGAAATAATGATACGTTTGCATAATGTATAAGCTCTATGGGTTACTTTCATTTTTTCATCCAGTATGTTTTTGTTCAATTTTAATCATAAGTTAGCAAGACAAATCTTAGGTCCAACACAATCATGTGATTTGAGCCTCCTTTTTTAATAAGCTCTTCATCCTCCATTTATAATTATCTTTTTAAAGGACTGTGATTTGGGTAATTCTACAAATAAGTGTGTGTACCTTTGCCACTTTAAAATTTAAAAAATAAATGTTGGAAAAATTCACACACAAAAAAATGTTTGCATGTACCTCACATGTAATAGAAGAAAGCCTATTAGCCAGCAGAGCTGACATTTTTATTTTAAGAGATAAATACTTTTTTTTTTAATTTTGGCCATACACGCTAATGACTTAAAAGTCCATGCTAATGACAGGTACCTTAAAGTAATGACAAGGAAATGAATAATAAACTGAATATTTATCAATATTTATTAAAAGAGTAATGGTAATGGAATTTAGTTACTAGGCAACAACTTATTGCTACAAAATAAAAAAAAATTAAGTTCTACTTTCGAAAGATTTCTTTAAAAAAAAGTGAAAGTCGTTGTTCTAAGACGGCTGCCACAAGGGAAAGGGGGCTGGATCTTCTTCACAACTTCACTTGGGGAATAGTCCAAAAAGTCTGGTTTTTCTGGCCAGTTGAAAATTGTTCTACCTTGATTGGCAGCCTGCATGTATAAAATAATGATTTGTCCTCCTGATATTTCCTCAATCCCTACTGAGGGAAATAGTTCATTACGGTAAACAAATTTCACCTAGTCTCCATCTTGTAGATCTGGAAGAAACAAAATTGTAGCATAAAGTTAAATTTGATAACAGTTCAGGCCAACTAAATAGGTCCTAATATTCTTGAAGTCTTTGAAATTTACGGAAGGGTGGTCGTAGACTGTGAGCTTATCTTCAGCTGCTTGGTGTTCCATTTCATCATCCTCTCTTTCAAGGGTGTGGGCTGTAGTGGTACTTTCAAAACACTGATCTGCGAGATGGTATTTACATGTGATTTCTCCAGGGTACCAAGAAAAATAGCTGAGGTTTCTGAACCATTTTTTTTGCCACGCTGCCAACATGCTTGGTGGACATTCAAGCTTTCATTGTTGTACACCACAGTAACTCTCTTCTCACTTGTGTTCCTACCTTTGCGCCTGTAAGCATGTGAATTTCTTTACTTTTTAGTGTAAGTTCATTTTCCTTCTTTTTTAACACCTCCATTACTCGCTGATATTTCTTTTTAAACCTTGCTTTGCTTTTCTTCAAACTGTGGTTTATTTATCTAAGTTTTTCGTGTTCCGTATTTCACTGAGCTCTGTCCTTACAGACATTTTTCCTTCTTTGTTTCTCTCTCCTTGACATTTCTTTTGACTTGGCCCAGGAACATTAGCAGGAATGTCAACCAACACATTATGATTTTGGTCCATATCATGTGCTTCATCACTGGATGATGGAGGCATATTGTTTTTCTTAAACATCTTCTCTTGCATTTGTCACGCCTTTTTCGAGTGTTTTTTGGCCATTGCTTACCTATTTTCCTCTTCTCTCTGGAACTAATCTGATCTATTATTATTGGTACTCTTCCCGATTCTTTAGCTTTCAAATAAATTTCATGTTTTTTCTTTCTTAAAGCTTCTGATGCCTGCACATTCTGTTTAATCCTTTCTCTACGTTTCTTCGCACAATGCCTTTTTTTCTTGAGGCACATCGCCGGAATAGCAGCACTTAGTCTTGGATTCAAGTCTAACAGTTCAAATATCCGAGGGCCCAACATAATTAACATTCAAAGCCACAATAACAATGATGTTAAAAATAATTTCATTCTTGGGTACTGTGGCCTAACTCAATAGGACACAAAATAAAATGTTGTGAGGTTAACTTAAAACAAGTTTTAGAAATTGTTTACAAACAGGATCCAGTAAAGCTGTTACAGCAAGCAGTTATTCCAGTTGGCCTAATACTAGGGCCTCTCTAAACATGTATACCTGACAACATGTGTGGATAATTGAAAGAAAAATGTCTAAAATATTACATAATTTAATTACATATGGTCCTGTAGGCCTAGGTCTTTACTTATTGAAGAAAAATTGGCCAAAAATAACAAAAAGGTCACTAGCATGGACAGAACTCACACATTATCCATGCTAATGACTTACACGACGGCCATGCTAATGACAAAATCAGCCAAAATCGCTTCCCTCCACTTTGAGGTTAGACCTAAGTACTCTAAAACTAAGGACCCCGTTTTGTGATATTTTAGCACTTTTGTGAATTTTTTTACACAGTCCATAATAATGACAAGCAATTAAATATACTTAGGTGTGTCTGAGAGTCAATTTATTCAGGATTCAGAGAAAAAAAAACACCAACCAAAGCACACTGACCCTCACTGGAGAAGAGACCAGTTTTGCCTCATCTACTATAACCACATTGAAAATAAATTTCCGTGCCTTCCCATATGCAAGTTGTAAAATGCCCGTGCTAATGAAAGAAAAGTGTAGGGACAAAGTTTCTCAAAATGTTACTATATTTTAATAGAAGACAATTCTTTTACTTTGAATATCTTTTATTTGTATGTATCTTTAAAAAAAATACTGTTAATATTAAAAAAAAAATTATAATTTTCGATATTCTTCAACATTTGCTCTCAAACCCGAGACTGGGGACATCCATGCTAATGACATTTCATGAGGAAACAAAATTCCCCTCAGCTCACACAAAACATAAATTATGTTTAACACAAAATTCGTATATCTTCCACAGCAGTGTTTTGCAATCCCAAATAGAAAGATTTAACACAAAGGGATTGCAAAGGTACACTTAATTGTAGAAGCACATATTTCTAACATTAATTTAGTTTAAAGTCCTCGGCGCGGCGGCTCCTTTGTTATAATGCACTTGTATTTCGGAGAATGTCGTGCTGCACCGATGCATTTTGTGATATTGAATATTGCATCCGGAACAACAGAATATTCCTCGGCCTTTAAAACAAATATGACACGGCATTCTTACTTTCTCCGAAATATAAAGTCTTGGGACAGGAAAAATGTCCTCGGCTAAAAGCCTCGGGCATTTTATCCAGTCCCACGACTTTATATTTGGGAGAAAGTAAGAATGCCGTGTTATATCTAAACGTAAACCATGGACGCACGTCAACCGCAAATTTTACAGTAAGGAATAAAATAGCTTTAAAACAAATAAAAAAGTTGTAGTAGATATTTACACTCATTTTATTATTGCACAGAAATATATCAAGGAAATATTAGAGAATACAATAGAATAAGTGGAAGGTGTTTCTTCACTTCAATCCTAAACTATTAACGACGCCCAAATCCCAGACCTCCAAGACCAATACCACCATATCCAAGACCTCCATATCCAATACCTCCATATCCTCCACCGCCGTAGCCACCATGGCTGATAGAAGTATGTCGATAGCCTCCTCCATATCCTCCATAACCTATCCCACCATAGCCAAGTCCTCCATACCCAAGTCCACCAATACCTCCGATTCCAATGGCACTAACAGTAGTAGCCAGTACGGCGAAAAGAGCAACAATGAACTGAGAATGGAAACACAATACAGTAAATTAATCTAAATGTAATACGCAAAAATTACCTGGCAATATTTATGTATCGAATAGTATAGGACAGTTTTTACTATATTGTACGTTTTATATTTTTAGTCTAATTATTAATAAGAAATCAACTCTAAATAGTCAATCCAAATAGTACGAAAACATAATTTAATACAGAAGCATCTGGTACCTAATTAATGTCAAACTAAATTTGCATTATTACAATAGTTTCTTAACCCAAATATACTACTATTGCCATTTCCAACAAAGGATATTACCATATACTTGACATTCTTTACCGGGAAAACGAAATATATTCCTGATACAAATAACTTACCAGAGACTGCATTTTCCTGACACTTGTCGAACAAGCTTTGATGTCAGGAACGAAATTTCAACTGATTTATATACTCACTCTGTATTCTAACCATGGCAATGAATACAGAACTTTCGTTTTTCATATACATTTATTTTAATTAGCTTCAAGGTCTTCTACAGTTTCAGCGGAAATATAAGATATGAATCTTAAAGTAAAAGCTTTAAGTGGCCAATGCAGAAAATGATTTTCCCTTCTTGAAAAGTACGTAACAGGTGATGTCATTATATAGTTAGAAAAACGCAAGTAATACGGGTGGCACACCCAACCCGTTAGGGTCAATAATTAATACTCATTATGTCTCCATAATATTTGGCATTCCAAAATTAAACTTGGAATTACATATTCAATGTTTCAAAATTATAAGTTTACTAATACTTTAAGGTTCTTGCTCTAAGGGATATCACCAAACCTGTCGTTCGTACAATCAACATACTCAAACAAGCCTTTGGATTTAGGAAGTGTAAATGGTGGATGCAGTAGGTCAAATGACCACAAATATTATTGTTGTTTCAAAAATAATTACTGGCATCAAAAACNCACTGTATTTTATTCGATAAAGCAAGCTAATAACTTTATAACATATTTTACTGTAGTATGTTTAGTAATTTATGTAAAAGTGTTTCATTACTTGTTTGTGTCAAAGCTAGATGAATTTTTTTGTTGGAAATACATTAAAGTGCATATGAAACCATTTATTTTCCTGAATAATAAACACATAAAATGTGATTGACAATACTCACTTATGAGCTCACTCATTATCTATCACAGCCTTTAGTTGCAGGTATATTGGTACGTACACTTAAATAATTTTAAAATAATCTTTGCGTCAAACAATTCTTCTTGATTTATTTGATATTTGTTTGCTTGTATTCCTTACAATGTACAAAAAATTATATATATCTTTAACTATACGTGATTGATTTAGATATTAAAACGATAATGCATTTTTCGAGAACGTAACTTTATCTTTTTTGTATATTTGTTTGTACTAATACATTCCGCTTCACTGTTAACATGTGCGGGTTTGTCGGTACAGTCATTTACTAATATTTGTTATTATAGGAAATTAATCAGATACTAGCATTTTGAATTTCGTAGTTTCAATCAAATAAAAATTCGTTAGAAATATAAGATATTCGTTAGAATGTGCCGCGTTTGGAGGCTTTATTTGTCTATCATACTTACCCCACTTTGATGTTGTACAAAATATGACAGCAGTGGATTTCTTTATTGTCTGATTATAAATGTTTAGACTGAAAAGTAAATCCAGCCAAAAGCAGTCATAAAAGTAAAGTTAAAAAAATAAAATTACTAATAAAAATAGAAACATTTAAATACGTTTGATCAATGTGAAACAATTGAATAATTTAAGTACAGTTTTTTATTCTGTGAACTCGTAAACCCGTCAAGAACGTTAAATTTAGTGATTCTTAGGATATATGTACAATGTTGATATACATATTGATATTTGGCAACGTTCGATCAAAGTGAAACAAATGAAAAAGTGTTGCTTTTTTGGATCAGGGTATCTGTAACTTTTATCATCACCATATACTGTACGTTTGGCTATTGAATCTCACTGTGCACAGTTGAATAATTATAGCTGCTCTGGATCACTGGGCACAAATTATACGCTTGTTATAACTAGAATTTTCTTTTTTATTCAAGATATTCGAAAACCTTGAAACGTTAATATTACTCCTTTCGAGTTAATTTGTGTACTTTCAAAATTTGGCAACGCTAGATAATCGTTGAATAAGTAACTAATCTTAGTCCGATATATTTTGTGAAGTTGGTAATTTACGCAATTCACAAAGCTGCGTCATCCTATTAATATTTACCATCATTCACACAAGCAGCAATGTATAGGATGTCCTATTCTACTCGAGCATCTTTCACAGGATGAATGCAGAAACATAAATTCATAGGAAAATAGGCATTGANGTTTTGTCATCATATACCTCAATTTTTTGTAAAATAAACAGATAATTAGTTAACGTTTAGGCCCAACATTTTTATATGTGTATAACTTGTAATTTACATGTTTTTCATTATATTTTTAGAGGATATAATATTTTTATGGGCCTTTGGTGTGTCCGTCCATTGCTTGAAGATGGTTAAGGAAAGGCAATAATACGTTGTCATGCATCCAATAGTGGAAAGCTAATTTCTGGGGATCACACTTTACCCCTTACATGCTTTACGAAACTAAATCAATTCAATGACTTTGTTTAACCCAACGTTACTTTAGTGTGCTTGTATTGTATGTAATATAATGCAAATAAAATGTTTTCTAATATGGTCTTGCTACAAAGTTTTAAATTGAGTTTAAACACATATTTGTGAGTTAAGGGAGAGATAAGTAATAATAGGTATGAATAACATGAGTCGTATAGAAATTTCACTTTAATGACATAAAAATNATTNATATTAAGCTTCCGTTTATAATTATAGTGGAGAGCCAGGCTCATTAATGATGATATTTATCAGGAAAGGGAAATTCTAATAATTATTTTTCATGGATAAGTTTACGAACTTGTATAAATACCCATGCAAATTCCGTTTTTAATATCAAAGTTTGCTTGACAACTACCAAGATAAAATGCAGTCACTAGTAAGTGTTATCTGTGAATGTTTTATACACGTGTTAAAAGCTTGTTAGTTTTATCACTTGAAGTAAGAAACATACTAATGTTTCATGCAATACGGTTGCATAAAATAATNCACTTTCATACAAAAAAACAAATANAAACTTAAGCTTTNATTAATATTGATCACAGAAACAGAAGTTGATTGGTGAANACCTTATGTTTAATTCGTTTACTGATAATATGTTATATTCTAGTAAAGAGTATTTTACTGATTTAAAGACGAAATCAAGTTATACTTGTTGAAATAGGATTTTATATTATCTCTGTTTTTTTCCTAGTGCGACNAAATTTGTAATAATATCCATATTTAATTCATTAAAACTTATAATTTAATTTGGATCTAGTTGTCATTATATAAATTCTAGCAAATATCTTACAACGTTTGTTTTAGTACGATAACTTTCTATAATCTATGTAATAATGGTTTTGTTTCGGCTGTGTGGTTTTAATAACTAGACTAGACCTTAATTTAAGTAACGTTGTTCAGATTTACAAAAATGTTGGATATAGCACCGTTACATATAAATTTGTATGCTACTATAGTCAAGTAATAGATACTTGTAATATAGGCCTATATAAAAAAAATAATTATTGAAATCTACATAAATATAAATAAAATTAATACCACTCTTTCAGAAACGATAAAATTAAAGAAAGTAAATTTAAAAATAGTTATTTTTTATATATCAGGTAGAACTTAGTATCGGAGTCTGATCAAATTATTTGGTGCAGTGTATTCACCATGTAAATGTTGCATAAATAATTATTATTACAATAACTTATACAAAAACATAACAATAATTAACATGTAATTTATCATGTTAATATTATAAAAAAATAAGTGATTACTCCAACAAATGTTAGTCAAACATATTATATGGATATTAATATTTTGGTAAAAGAACACATTTAATGTTAATCGTAATTTATATAAAATATTTTTTAAACGTAGCTTTTCTAAAGTAATATTAACGAAGATAATATAGAGTTTTACATTCTAACGTTTCGTCATGGTTTGATTTGGTGCGTATGTATTCATTTAGTTACTGAAATTTGGAAATAACAGCCTACATTTAACAACTTATTTTACTTACAGCTCTTTATTACTTTTTTGGCCGTCTGTGTCGTAGCCGCTAGTGCTATTGGAATTGGTGGCATCGGGGGTCTTGGTTATGGAGGGCTCGGCTACGGAGGAATTGGTTATGGAGGATACGGAGGAGGCTATGGATACAGCTCAGTCAGCCATGGTGGTTACGGAGGTCTAGGATATGGAGGTCTTGGTTATGGTGGTATTGGTCTTGGAGGCCTCGGTTTTGGACGACGTTAATGATTTTAATATTTGAGGAACTAATTGGCTTCACCCTGTCATTATTCTTTCTGCTTTCTTTTATAACATTTCTTGAAACCTGTCTCTAAATTAATAAAAAAATGTGAATGCATTCTCAATTTTCTTCATTCCTGGTTGTCATTTTGTTGTTAAACTTAAATATGTATATTTTCAAATCTATCAAGTCTTGGTCGATATACGAATTAGTGTTGACTCGAAAACTCTCACACTTACAGTACGAAAATAACGATAAAACAACCAAAGGTCCATGACTGCACGACGGTGAGAGAAAGGGTATAAAGAACCGATGAGTGATGGGTCATCGATCAAATGAAAAGCTCGCACTTGAGTTGAGTCAAGAAGATTGAGAAGGGTTCTAGTGGAACCACCCCATACGTGTGAACAATATTCCAAAATATCATGAACTTGAGTCTTGTAAAGAGTTAAGAGTTGCTAAGCGGTGAAATATTTCCTGGATCGGAAAAGAAATCGTAAGTTTCTGGAAGCAGCTTTGGTTATTGCAGATACATAATCATACCAGGAAAGATCGGAGGAGAGAGTAATGCCTAATATAGAGAGCGAATCATTGTTAGGAATTGAGTTGTTTGCAATAATGAGGTCATGAGCATTCTGGTTAACTTTTTAGTGAAGAGACAAGACTGGGTTTTGCTGGAGTTGAANCTCACCAGATTCTATGAGCCCCATTGAAGAATGTTTTGAATCTCTGTGTTCGTACATGAAGCTTAGGTGAAGCGTGACGAACAAAGGTCAGATTGGGAAGAGTTACGTTGGAAAGAAAGATTGGAGTGTACAGTATTATCGTCCGCAAAGCTGTGGATGCGATTTGTAGTAGGAGAAATAGGGTAAAATACAGAACTGAACCTTGAGGAACACCAGCATTTACTGGAAATGTATCGGACAGGGCACCATCAACTACTACTCGGATAGATCTGTTGCTGAGAAAGCATTAGATCCACTGACATAATTGACGTGGTAAGCCATAAGAAGGAAGCTTATTTAAGAGACCCTGAGGCCTAACTCTATCAAAGGCTTTGGAGATGTCTAAAGCTACAGCTCGAGCTTCTCCAAAACTTTCAAGTGATTGGCTCCACAAATTCGAGACATAAGAAAGGAGATCTCCAGTGGAACGACCCTGTCGAACACCATATTGATTATCCGTAATTAATTTGCTGGATTCTAGGTAAGACAAAAGTTTACTCTTAATCACCTCTTCCATGACCTTTCATAGAACAGATACTAGAGCTATTGGGCGGTAATTGGAAGGTAGAGATTTATTACCTTTTTTAGAGATAGGCTGTGTATGTGCAAGCTTCCAGCAGTTAAGAAAGATGCCTGATGAGATATCATCGTCCGAAATATTCCCTCCTTCGTTTACAGTATTCAGACGAGACAGATTAGATCGCAAGGGTGGAGGAGTCTTTATAGCGGTTAACAACTCACTCATCTCATCTAGAGAATGAGAATTTGAGACTGACTGCGAGATCATTTGGTGTTCCGTCATAATTAACACGGGAAGAAAACTGTACTTTTCTTCATTCTATCGTCCCCCACAGTCAGACATAGGTGTGATGAATTATTTTAGAGAATAGTTGAAAAGATTTTTAGACAATGGAAATGATAGACCGATTCTAATAGGTGGAGATTTCAATCTTCCTGAAATTGATTAGAATTTGTTAGTTTTGGAGGGGGTATTAGCGACTCGTCACAGTGCTTGTAAGAATCACTCGATAGAATAGCTTGTTCAATCTCCTACATGTGGACAAAGTATTTTAGATTTGTTTTTGACAAAGTATCCAAATTATGTTAATGAAATATATGTTGAATATGGGCTAAGCGATCACAAAGTCGTTGTTGTATGTATAAGGGTAAAGACACAAATAACTAAGGATGTAAAGCGTGAAGTGTATAACTTCAAAAGGGCAGATTTGGCAAGGATAAGTAAATGTATGTCAGATAATTTAGAACACTTTCTGTCATACTTGTATTGTGACGATAGTGTAGATATCGACACTATGTGGAGTGTGTTTACTTCCATCTTGTGGCATTCTTTAAAAACGTTCGTGCCCTCTTGCGAGTTAGGTTCAAGTAAAACACCACCATGGTATTCCAGGGATATTAAGAGAGCACTGAGAAAACAACGCAAATTAAGAAACAAGTTAAGAAAAGAAAACAGTCCACACACCGCGGAAATGTTTAGGAAAGCTCGTATAAGCACTAAAACTCTGTTAAGAACAGCTCGCAGTANATTTGAGAGAGAAGATTTAGGTTCATTTCTGTCTGAAAATCCTACAATATTTTGGCAATATATAAAGAATCAAAGATTGGGAGAAACATCAATTCCACCGCTAATAAACAGAAACGGGGAAATCGTTTCGGAGACGATAAAAAGGGCAGATTTACTAAACTTTCACTATAGCTCCGTATTTACAGATGAAAATGTAAATAATGTACCTAATTTTGTTACCGAAAACATCAAGGAGATGTCAGAGACGTTAATTACGAATGAAGGGGTAGTTAATATTTTACAGTTGGTTAAACCAAGTAAAGCTCCGAGGCCTGATAGTATTCCATCCCGCGTTTACTCTCTTTTAGCTGAAGATCTTGCCCATTTGTCATAACTCTATACCGAAAGAGTTTATTCCTCGGAAAAACATTCCAAACGGCTGGCGGCATGTAAACGTTGTTCCGATTCACAAGGGAGGAGATAAACAGAATCCTGCCAATTACCGACCTCTTTCTCTCACCTCAATTTTCTGTAAGCTGATAAAGCACATTATTAGCAGCAATATAATGAAACATTTAGACGCTCAGGGTTTGCTATTCAGGGAANAACATGAATTCCGTAAGGGTTTATCTAGTGAACTCAGTTACTTTTACTCATGGAAGAACTTTCCAAAATTTTAGACAGCGGAAAATAAGTAGACGTCGTATTCTTGTATTTCAGTAAAGCATTTGACACTGTACCTCAC
>KZ874860.1:10194-23076 GCA_003456935.1 Machilis hrabei
TGTTTCCAGACAGTGATATTGTGAAAAGTTTTGAAATGAAGAAAGACAAAGTTTCTTATGTTCTTGTGTATGGTCTTGCTCCATTCTTTCGGGAGCAATTGGAATGTGAGCTACTGCGTTGTGAAAATGTTGTCGTGTGTTTCGATGAGTCACTCAACAAAGTAGCTCAATGAGGACAAATGGACATTCATGTTGGATATTGGAGTAGCCAAATGTACAAAGTTGAAACACGGTTTTATACATCTGCTTTTTGGGAACGTTCCACATCAGAAGATCTTTTAAATGCTTTGAAGGAAGCACTTGTTGCACTTGAAGAAAATAGTACAGTTCTCGATGGATGGCCCAAACCCCAATTTGTTAGATGATGAGTCTTTTCAAGGAAGAAATGAAGGTTGAAGGGGAGCCTCACAATCCACAACTTCTTGAAGCGGGCAGCTGTGGTCTACATGTTGTACACGGGGCTTTTCGTGCTGGTTTTAAGAAAGTGGATTGGTCAGTATAGAGTTTCTTGTGTGCATTGTACAATATTTTCAAAGACTCTCCAGCAAGAAGAGCTGACTATACTCATCACTCTGGCAATAAAGTGTTTCCTTTGAAGTTCTGTGGTGTAAGGTGGGTTGGAAATGCTGATGTTGCACTTCGTGCCATGGAAATTCTGCCAAATGTAGTAAAATACATAAATGGTGTTGGAAAGAAATCCCCCAGTTCTAACAGTTACACCATTGTAAATGCAGGTACAATAAAACCAAGATTTTTTTTTTTTCTCAGTTGCCAGTCAACTTGAACCTTATCTAACTGCTTTCCAAACAGATAATCCAGTGTTTCCTTTTTTGCATGACGATCTTCATTCATTACTTAGGCAGGTAATNGCACGATTTGTGAAATCCTCTGTTCTTGAAGAGGCCAATACTTCAACAAAACTTGTGAAAGTTGTCATGAAGGCAGACTCCTTGTTACCAGTCTCCAACATTGATATCGGCTTTTCTGCCAAAAATGCTCTTAAGCAAGCAAAAGCAAACAAAATAACACATTTAGAATTCTGTCTACAGTGCCGGCAGATGTTTCAACATGTGGTGCAACAAATGCAACAGCGAAGTCCTTTACAGTAGCGACTGGTAAAAAGAATAAGTGGTTTGGTACCTTCGACTATAGTGGATGTTGCTTCTGTAAATGTTAAATGTGTTGATACTGCACTCACCATTTGTGTAGAAGCAAACCTAATCGAGGCAGCTGCTGCTAATGCAACTAAAAGGGGATTTAGTTATTTTATAGACTTGCCTTCATTAAGGGCAAAGATGCAGACATTTTCACGACACAAAGACAGGCTTGATGTTCTATACTCTGAGCTTCTGGATGGAAATGGTGACTACAAACATCTGTTTCGCTTTATTAAATTGTGTTTAATTCTTTCACATGGAAATGCAACTGTGGAATCTGGATTTTCTGTGAACAAGTCAACAATTGTTGAAAATCTTCAAGAACAATCACTTGTTGCCCACCGTTTAGTATATGATTTTGTATTGAAGGCTGGTGGTATTTTCAATATTAACATCACTTCGTCAATGCTAACGCATGTTCCTAATGCCTCACGCCGAAGGAAGGAAGCCCTGGAAGAAGGAAAATGAAAACGGAATAGAGAACAACAACAAGTGGATGAGAGAAAGAGAGCATTAAGAGAACTTAAAGAGCTTGAAAGGAAGAAGATGAAACTAACTGAAGAGTCAAATGCTCAGATTGTACAATGTGTAAAAGTTAAGTTGTACTGTCAGATGATTTCATTGATTTGATATTTTGAATTTATGTTTGTGGAAAAATAATTGTAAAATGCAAGAGTTTGTGGTAGGACAGATATTTGTAAAATTATGGAGTCTGTGTTTTTAAGGACTGTTGTAAAATGAAGGAGTTTCTATAAGGAGAAATTATTGTGTAATTTGTATTTTTGTATTCCCTCATACTCGTTCATAAAGCTGATTGTAAAGTCAAAATAAAATAAAGAGTTGCCTGGATTAGCCAGGGGTGGAGGAGGGCTTAAAAAATTATCAGGGAAAGGAAATATTTTTAACAGGGAATTTTACAATTAACATTTGGTAGACACCCTGCCAAAAGGACAATAGATAAACTGTGTACTTACTGAAATATTAAAATGTGTGTGAACTAACTGTTATTGACTAATAACATTTTCCCATCATATGAAGTGGTATGTTCATTTTTGGATTTTCTTTCATTCTGAATTTATTAAAGGTAACTATTGCTATTGCTATTGCTATTGGATTATGGTCCCACTGTTATGACATCTTAGGTCTAATGGAGACCCCATCCGCGTCGTAATGACGCTTCAGGATAACTGAATTTTGCCACTCAACCGACACATAGCCGGAGGTGGGATCTTTTACATCGAACACTTATCGATGGGACCCGCCTTTAACGTGCCTCCCGGAACACGCCTTACGATCATACCTTAGTGTGGAGTGCTTCACAGGCAGACTCGTAGGATAACCCTTTTTACCCAGGGCTAGGAGTCGGCCCCGGGGTTTGAACCCGGGACCTCCCGATCAGGAGGCGAACACTCTAACCACTAGGCCAACCTGTCGGTTAAAGGTAACTGTAAATTAACTTTGATTATATTTGTCTTTGCGTTCCCATATTCAGGGTTATCATGAGGATTTTAGCTTTCGGTTGTATTGTACTTATGACCTTGTTTAAGTTTCGCGACTCGTGTGTAATATTTAATAGAGCAATGGCAGTCTGCTCATCTGAATGGTGATTTATACCACCTTTATGGATAGCTTTTAAACTCTGCTGGTGCCTAATTCTGAGACTATTTTAAATATTGTCTTTTATTTTTTTAATTGTTGTTGTTAAAATTGCTACACTAAATTTTCACCATTGCTTGTGCAGTTATTGTTTAGTCCGCAGTGACATTGTTCAACAAAGACCTAATTTTAATATATATTTTTGAATAAGTTTATTGTTTGAAATTGTACTTTTATAATATAACTTTATTTTATTCTAGATCTTCTTGAACTCAGGAATTCTGGAGATAGCATCATGGTTGTATGTTGCTTTCCTTACGAAGTTGAGTACATTCTACCATTTCTCAGGAATCAGAATCATGATGTCTTGTTTGTTCATGAGGAACAGGATCACATGGTTGCAAAAGGTTTGAAGTCATCATTTTTCTTGTAATTATTTATTGTCAAGGGCACCTCTGCACCTTATTACAAGGGAAAAACCTGAGATGATGATAAAAAAATCAGATACCTTTTCAGTATAGGAACCACAGGCAAATAGAAAGCATTTTATATAGACTAGAAATATCCAGGCATAGGGGAGTATCGTAGAAACTATTTGGACATTATTAAGCTACTCAAATTTAGTGCAACAATCATTTAACAACTACAGCTTTTGTTGATGTCACAAGTAGTTTCTCAAATAATTCAGCTTCCTGATTTACATTGTTTTAACATCTTACGATTGATATCCTGTATATTTCCTTCAGTGATGCGACCATATGAAAAAGATCAACCTAAATGTGTGACGAGCTTTACGTTCTAAGATGCATAGTAACTTTCTTAGGATTTTCGTATTATTTACCACATTTATTACATCGGTTCGTATGTATAGATGAGCTTTAGCTGACAAAGCATACCTCTGTCTTGACAATAAGTTGAGGTGTCACAGTGCATTTGAGGCTTTTTGAATAGTAATTTAAACTCTGTTCACTACAGTGTAACATGGTATACACAACTGCTATTTTATATTCGTAAAACAAAAATAATGAGATGATAGCAAGGGATACGTCCCGGTAGATACAAAGCGATCGCAACTTCTGCACATGTGCAGAAGCAGCGATAACACCTATTTTCTTTAGTAAGGCTCAAATAATCCCCTTAACTAACCTAAGAACAAATATTTTCACAGCACACTTTTTTTATTTCTTTCCAAAGTCCTCCATTATCACTAAATTAATTTTCACGGAGGATCAAGATCTAACGCATCCTGATGCTCATGTTATCTCTACGACTCTGTCAAAGTACTGAAGTTATAGATGCCATAGCAATGAAGTAACAGCTTTTGCCAACCATATTAATTCTTTGCCTAAGCACCTGAAGCTGTTCAATGTGGAAAATTCAAAGATGTTTGAGATAGTTACTTAAAATATTATCTTCAACACAGAAACTTGTCATTAGAAAAGAGAATACAATAGACTGTGAGCACATGCATCTGGTATACNGCAAGGACTTCACATATGTAGTAAAAATGCCGTAGTTGACAGAAGTTACTCCAATCTAAAGGCGTAAGAGTGTGCAGCGAGTCCTTGGTAACAGATGTTATAAACATAGGCTACTGTGTGTAGGTGACATGGAGTGCTGCTACGTTTCACCTTGATTCAAGTAATGTTTGGGGTTATTTACCATTGTATTTATAAGTTGTCCTTGCAAATGGCTTTTTTAAATAATACGTATGAAAAGAGATGACAATTGTTTGTTTCACAGTGACTATTATCGTCTGTATGAAAATCAAGACTCGCATCGTAACATATGGCTTCATGTCGTGTCTTACACAACAAATCACTCGGAGTTCTTCCGGTGATCTCTCGTATGAAATATGCATAGCATCTGCTGTCAATTACTCAAGATTTATGAGTGTAGACGGAAGACATGGTGGCGATTTCAAAGGAATATAAAAGTTCTACAAACTGAGGTTTCCTTCTATCAATCCCAAAATACTAGGGGTGTACCGATAACCGATATGAAAAAATTGATATAGTCAATATAGTAAATCGATATAGCTCTTACCGGTAGTAAAGGTGCAAATTATGTGAAAAAAGCAACACAAAATTTGGTAAAGGAGTCTTGTCATGAAAAGGTGACACTGAAGGTGTAGTGCTTACCAATAGGTAACAATGCTTGATCAAATGTGAAAAGAAAAGCAACTTAAGAGCACTAAAACAAGAATATTTGAAAATAAGCATATAAATTAAAATAATTAGTCTGGACAAATGATTTAGAAACTCCTCTCATGGTTAAGCCAAAAAGCAAAAGCTAGTTATTTGAAATCTGTAATTCAAGTATAGTATTTACTTATTTAACCTTATTACTGTGGCGATCGAGTATACTCGATATCGCTTACCTGTGATGTAGTTGTGGCAGTCTAGTTAACTCGATCGCACACTTTGTGCTGTTATTGTGGCGGTCGAGTTATCTCAATTCCTTTATAACTTTCAGTTTCGTGCTGCCATCTCTTGAGAGATGTGGAAAAAATATTAAACACAAGGTCTTTGCACGACAACATCTGAAACAAATCTAATGTAACAATCATGTGTAAACAGCTGATGCAGTCAAGGTGGGTCACAGCANAAGAATGTTTATTTGTGATGAGGATATAGCTCAGGCATTCCAGGATACAAGTTCTGATGATAATTTATCANATGATAACAGTGATAGAATCATAGGTAATGTGTCTAATAGTTCAGAGATTGACAACAAGCCTCGNATTCCTGCTAATAAAAAAGCAGAAAAAAGTTGACGAATCCAGTGTCAGTGGAAATCGGGTACATTTACACCTTCAGTCCATACGTTTGACAATACTTGTAGTGGTTTACAAACCTCTGATGTGCCTTCTAGTTTGACAGAAATAGATTCTTTTGAACTATTACTTGTAACCCCATGTTGTGGAAGAGAGAAACAAGTTTAACCGAAACGTTACATCAAAAAAACGAGTCTCGCCTAAATCTAGATTGACAAAATAGAGTGACACTATTGTCCATGAAATATTTGTGTTTTTNGCTATTTCATTGCTAATGGTAANGGCCATGTCTCATTTTCAATCAAAAGTTGTCTTATCCTAGCATTATCGTTTTGTGAGATATACTTGTCGTATTGAATNTCTTAAGGTTTCATAAGACTTGAAATAGAAAAGTTTATATTTTTTACCTTGACCACAAATGATGTTTAAAGCAACTACCAATCACAATGCAGCTATATGCTAAGATATAGAACATAGTTCACATCAAAATATGAATTAACAGACACCAAATAGGTCAGCTGTTGATGCACGATTGGATTGTGAACTAAGGCAGAAAAATTGATCACCGACAAAAATAGCACTGTTTTTTCTCTGCATTTTTTGGATTTTAACTACGGTACTGTGAAAGATATTACACACGTNTGTAAACAAATATTTTACTTATACTTGCAAGAATATTACAGCAAGTAGACTGTGTGTTTTAAATGTAGACAACTACAAACTTCTTAAAGTTTTATTCATATGTTTAGTATAAAATATTCAACAGTGTAAGCTTTGTATCTGAAAAACGTTATAAAATATAAATAGTTGTTGACTGTAAATAAACAGTTACAAAACTTCAGTACCTAAGGTTGAAAGGATTCATTCCATCTAGATCCGTTGTGAAAATTAATCTAGTTATAATGGAAAACTTTGCAGAGAAATAAAGAACTGCAAGTGCAAATAGGCCTACTTTGTTTAGGTTATTTAGGTTAGGTTAGAGGAAGTGATAATTAAAGCCTTATTAAACAAAATAAGCATGCACAGAAGTCGTGGTCGCTGTGGATCTACTAGAACGTCTAGGTTTAATAAAGTGTAAATATTCTTGGCTGATTTGTATCTTTACAAAAGGAATCTTATATGTGAGTCATTATGGGTGAGCTACNNCATNCTTTTAATGGANGATTTGTGTGCCCTAGTTAACCCCCACACAAATCGTAATATAAAAGCTTGGTTAGGTGGGCAAAACACTTGGGACAGGACTATTTAGTAGTATGACAATAGTTACAAGGCACGAACGATCTGATCTAGCCTGTCCTGCATGTTTAAAGATAATTGGCTATGGTTCCTGGTTCTTTGTTTCTATGTCACACATACAAGTTATTGCATAACCTCTTGTTTATTTAGTGGTCAATTTTAATGCTAATTGTGGTTATTAATTAAATTAAAGTGTAAATGTCTACTTGATGTGTACAAGTTNTACCTCAAATTAAAGTATACAGTTCTGCATAACATGGTAAATGTTGAGTGATTTCTAACACAATTTTACATTACGGTATGTGCTGGTTAAATGATCACAATNTCAGACATCACCATAAACGCAGCCTAGTACTAACACTCGGATCCCTATTGCATTTAAAACAATGCACTTTTATGCACAAACAAAATTGGGATGAATCATCCATAAAAATAATTTTGTTAGCTTGTTTCTAATTATTAAAACATTTTTTATAAATAAACATATTGCATGATTAAGTTATAAAAGGACAAGTGAGTCGAACCTTATTCCAATTCAACTAAACGTTGCGATATTTCNCCCAGATGANCTTCAGGCTTCCTCAAGCACAAATTATATCATATGGTTACAACAGTAATAATAATAATAATAATTCGTCTTTATTTACTTACTGGCGCTGAGTTGGACTACGAAGTCCATTTTTCATCAGATTCCAGTTTTACAGATATTGAGCAGAAATATTACATTCTACTTATTACAAAAATAATGATTGATAAAGATCATAGCACAGAAAACAAACAGTACACAAATAGGAAAAAGAAAAGGATAGAAAGAGAGAGAGAAGAAATTGTCATCTCACAAAGAAACGAGAATAAAAACTTGAATATAAATTATTGATTTTACGAAAATTTAGTCTTACGTTAACACTTATTTAAAAAAAAAAATAGTTTATTATCTATTTTAATTTTTAATAACTATCTATCTATACCCCTTGTTGAGTTGGATAGAGAAAAGATGTGAAAAGCATTTCCTTTTAAAGGTCTTAACTTTGTTGCGATTGTCACTACCATAAATCTCTTATGATTGGCACTGTACCAGACTTGAAGGCCCATCTTAAAACTTGACAAAAAATATTCACACCCCTTTAAAAGGTTCTGGAGCTCCATAAATTGAACTAATAGTCTTTTTCTTGCANAATTGTGCCTTCGCTATATCTACTTCTCCACAATAAAAGCTTTTCATCCATCCAACTTCAGCACTTTCAGCTTAATTACTCTTCGTGTCTTTTTGTACTCCTTTGATCTGTGCGTCTATTCCTTCCCTCTCAAAATTGTTAATTCTTCTTCATTACACAATTTTGTTACAAATGTTTGAAGTGAGTTCAGTAACATGACACTTATCTCAGGACGCTGTAGCTCCTCACATTGATGTGGTTGAATTCCAATAACACCGTGTCCCAGCTACTCTTACCTGTAATCACCAGGGACGTATATTCACTCACATTGCTGGTGGCGAGCAAACCTGCTGGATTTCNTAATTGATAACACATTCAAATTAAGTACCGTAACATTTTATGTTTGTTTGTTATTTTCCTAAAGCTAACAAAACTAGTGTATATACAGGGTTAGTCGCACGTCCGTCCGGGATTTCCAAACTCTACGTTACAATAACCAAGACAGACACNGTAGAAAGGAGCATATCAACAGATATATAAACTCTCTAAGCTTCTATCCTGCTTTACAGGAAATGTAGGTATGTATATAACTGGTAAACAGACATGAAAAACAAAGAGCAGAGAAGTTAAAAAATTAAACGTTACACTTACAACATAAAAAGAAAAAAATTGTTATGTAGATGTCTGTTGATTGGCACATAACTTCAAAGTAAAACATATAAAACAAAATCCTTATAAGTTGAGGAAGCACAAAGTATCATCTTTTATTTATTGCTTTTGGTTGTTTTATACATCTATCATGTATCTGGTCTAACTGAACACTTCCAAGACTTTGATGCTCTTTGCATCAAGGAAGTTACTACTGTCTCGCTCCTCATTAAACAAGATTTATGTCCTTAGTATCTAAATATGACATATTCACCTTTTCTTTGTTGAATGGGCTTCCAGTATTCGTTATTTTTGTTGCTTTCTTCATCCTTTGCAGGAAATGAGTCCACGTGATGAGTCTTGAAAGGACATAATGTGAATTTTTTACATTGATTCAGATGAAGATGTAGTCAACACTTTCTTCTTCTTTGGGTTTTTCTTTGCTTTGCTTCATTAGTGATGGATGGAATTTCATCAGTTGATACTCTTCCAAGGTTTCACATTGATTTGTTGGTTATTTCCAACAATATCGNNTCTCTTCTTGTTCATAAATTCTGTGAAANTGTTATCAGTTAAGTATTTTTCCCAGAAGAACATTTAATTCACACGAGACGATGCCACGTTTTCTGTATCCCGGTTTCAAGTTATTGGCTGCGTTGACAGACACCACATCCGTTAGGTTTTTTAGCAGTCTTGAAAAGCGTTGCTTTCTTTATACGAGTTCAAAATTGTCTTCCGTGCACCTTTCNTGGGGTGGAAAAACACCACATCTAATGGTTGGGTCAGATGGGTGCTGTTAGGAAGCAAACAAAAATAAATGTCGTTATCTCTGCACACCCTCAAAACAACATCTGTAATACGGGATGACAAATTGTCACCGATAATCACCTTCTTCCCTTCGAGCTTTCTTAATCTCGGAAACATCAAGGTCTGAAACCAATCTGAATAATTCGGCTGTATTTACACCCAGGTGAGCCTCCTTCANTCCAAGTCTACCACATGTTTTGGGATCTGTAAACTACATATGGTGGAAGTGATGCTGATAAGCACAAAGATTAACAAAATACAAAAACTCCTCTCCTGGTTAAAGAGCAAAAGCTAGTTATTTTAAGTATAATAATCAAGTCAAGTATCTACTTATCTATTTATTTAATACACACGAGTGAAACATTTAGTTTGTAGAACTTAGATGCGCAAGATCCAACAGTGAAAATAGGAATGCATAGATTTACAGTAGTAACTAAGAACAAAAACACTAACGCTTAATTCTCGTACAAGCTTGGTCCTTTTTTATTATAAAACTGGAAACTAAAACTATTCTGTTCTTATAAGTTTAAGTAAATAAAACTAGTTAAGATTTTGTCAGAAACTATTTGAAAACTAGAGAACATGGCAGAGGAAGCACAGTAGCATAACTGCCAGGTTACGCCACGTGAAGTTAACGTTCTTGCCGCTGTCTGTTGCAACTCCTCCATGGGCGTTGAAATTGTTTGCTGCCTGGCCAACCCCTGATGATGATAATGCTCACTGCTCACTGCCTGCTGATTCCAAAATGCAAGCAGTACAGTTGCCAGGTTTTAAGAGGTCACATGGAATCGTCCTTACGTTGTACTCTTGATGAAAGTAGCGTCTGGTGACCTAGTGATACCTGTATCAACAAGAGTAAGGAGACAGAAGTGGAAGGAGAATGAAGAACAGGGTACATTTCTCAATTCCTATTCCCTCACAAGAACAAAGAGAGGAATCAATAAAATACATTAAGACATGGAGGAAATGGGGAAATGGATTTCAAAAGACAATGCAAAGTGAGGAAGGAATAGAGAAAATAAGGTGGTAAAACTGAAGGAATGAAGAAAATGCAAAAAAAGATAAATGATGAAAAATAGAAGAAAATGTAACAAAGATAAGCTAAGAAAGTTTTGAGTTACAGACTTAGTCTGATACTATTTATTGCTTTCATTTATTTATCTCCTTTGTGTTAAATTCTTGTTGTTGTTTTTTTGCATCAAATGTCCACCTTCCTGTTTGCCAGGTAAAACAAGACAAATAAAAAATAAAAAATAAGGCATTGAGCAAAAAAAAAAAAAAAAAAACAACTGTTGAAGCATGAAAAGATTACTCGCCCACCATGACCTCTCACAACAGGTTTTTATGTGATAAATGGCTCTCAACTTCAATAATAATTTTTCCTTTCTTTTTCAAATCCACTTTGGGAAACACGTTTTGATATCTGGCAAACTATATCTGCCATCCTTTTTCTATTGATAGCGGGATAATGATATATCCGTATTGTATTTATCGTTATAGCCCAAATGTTACCGATATGATATAACATATTGAAATTGTTTTTACATAACCCAATTGTCATGCTTTATTTATATCATTAAAATATATAAGTTAATCTTGCTAGATATAAAGTCAGTGCTCAGTTAGTGAACTGAAGGTGTAAGTTTAACTGTCTGTTTTCTGTAGGTGTAGTTGATGCATGGAACATTAAAAAGGATACTGGCCATACAAGAATTCTTCTCTGCACTGACCAAGTTTTGCCACAGCTGAAAATTCACGATGTCTCCTGCTTGATTCATTGGAATTTGCCACCAGTTTCAAAAAATGCATTCAGCCAGCGTTTTGGTGTACTTCTGGCTAACTTTCCATCCACAATCTTGAAAAAGGTAAGTTCTTAGAGGGAAAATGGCTGCTCTATCACCTAGTGCATATATTTTTCTTAGTAAAGAGTAAATTGTTTGTAATAAGGAATGAGTTACACTACAAGATGGATGACTGATTTTTTTAAAACCTCAGCTTCGTGGTGTCTTTTTTTATAAACTTAGTCACTGTTTTCTGAAATAACACGTAAGAAAATAATCTGTTAGGAATAATCAAGAACAGCAGTGCATGCAGACAAGTACAAAGTTTCCAATCCAACCACAAGGAGCTGCCNATCGCATGTTTTACAGCTACCAGAGAAATGCTGTTTTCACCCTGTTCTAGTACTCTAACAAGGGTGACTGGGTAGCAATCCCCTTATCTATCTTACTGGCTTACCCCATAACAATAGCCAAAAAAGAATTGAAAGTTCTAGGCTCTGCCATTATTGAGCTTTTACTTACTTTTACCTCCTCACTCACTCACCAAATTGATCTCTCAGAAACAGGTGTGTTAGGAAGCTGACATTTGGGAGAATGGTCTAGATAGACCTATGGAAAAAAAAATAATCTACCTAAAAGATGAGGGTAATTTACTGAATGGTTAAAAAAAGTGTGTATATAACTGCCATTAAAACTTAAAAATGTTTTACAAAATCCAGGTACAAAATGGCACCTCTGTTTCAGGAAGTGTGTTTGTAACCTAAATTTATGAACAGTACAGAATTAAACTAAAATAATTTATTATGGGATTGAATCAAAATGCATGTTTCTTTTTTAATTTAATGTATTCACTTTGCTGAATAATGCACCAGCACATTTTTGTCTGGAAATATTAATAACAAATACATGTTATTGTCTGTTAATGAAAGTATATAAAAGTGACAAAATACTGTAAGATTTTGTATGACTACCAAAGAGAGTTTTCCCCTTTATTTACTATTAAAATGGTTCACATCAGCAAATGAAATACTGGAATGTACTTCTTGAAACCAGATCAGCTCACTGCATGTCCAACAGGTGGAAATAGCCAAAGTTATAATTTATGTAAAATAGTGAGGCGGTGATAATTGGATTTGCACACCCAAAATAATTTTGAAGTTGTCCACCAGAATGTAGTTAATAATTTCTCCAAAATTTTGAATAATAGTTTCTCATAATTACAACAAGTAGTACATTACCAATCTGTAGCAGTAAAAAGGCAGCAATATGGCGTCAGCGTACCTCCCATGCGGTCTAGAAAGCATTACTTTGTAGATCAGTCACCAAGACGTAACTACAGCACTTCACATACTTTTCACAGTTTTTATTACCAAAAATAAATGTTATAACTAATTTGAAACAAACTTTCAGTGGATCGGTTAATTTAGATAGTAATTTTGATAAATTTTGTAAGACCCCTGAGGCCTGACTGTTGCCCTCTTGGAAGCCGGTTGTCCACTCTCTCCTCTCGTTTGGTTATTGGTCCAAAAATGCATGTGAGCTTCTAGAACATTCGATATGACATCAATTTAATCAGGCAGGGAGGTCGGGGAATTACTTTAACGAGGTTTCGTCCCGGTTCAGAGACTTCACACATTCCTAACTTTAATGGCGGACATTAATTTACACCCAATGAATTTCATGATTATTTAATAACTTGGTTTATAATAGGACTTTATTTATGAAAC
>KZ874865.1:23623-34917 GCA_003456935.1 Machilis hrabei
AGAGGTTGTGGGTTCGAATCCCGCGTAAGGCATGGATAGTTGTGATGTCCAGTCATCCTCATTAATCGTAATAAACATTGTTCAGCGTCCTTAAATGACCCATCAGGTGTGCACAGGACGTTAAACACTACATATAATCCTCTTTAGAAGATAATNCCGTGATTTCATTGTACAGCTGCATTGCTCTTGTTCGTATGTTGGGGGAGGTTCGTATAAGGTCACTAGATCAAGAGTTACTTAACTACATCCCTCTACGTCATCTTCTCAAGGCCCTGAGGACCTCTAATACAATCTGACAAAAGTGAGGAAAAGGAAGTTGTTATGCTTTACATCTTGTTGACGTCACTGAAGCGTCATGGCTTAATTGATTTTCCCCGACTGGTCCTGCGTGGGAGAGGCGATGAGTGCGTCACGAAACATCAACAAATCAATAAAGATCATGTTTGACGCACGTGCTCATCCTCTCCAATGAGTGATAGACAGACAGAAGAAAGACGCGCTCAAAGAATGTCGCCGAATATCACCCACTCATGGCTCTTTTCAAATTTTATTCAGAAAATCTGTCCCCTTCCGAGGCTTGAAACCAGGAAGTTTGGAACTCTTGCTGCAGCCCATATTGACGGTTTCTGGATCATTTGACCACTCTTCTGATGTTCCAATGTGACTGAGGAAATATTGCCTTTTCCGGGACTTGAACCCAGGACCTTTGGAACTCATTATGCAGCCTATGTTGAGGGTTTCTGGTGACTTTGACCTCTCGGCCGAGAAACCGTCAATATTGGCTGCAGAATGTGTTCCAAAGGTCTTGGGTTCGAGTCCCGGAAGGGGTAATATTTTCTAAGTAAAAGTTGGACATCGTTATTTTGATAAATATCGATTCAGAACCTAATCGAACTGGTGAAAGATAAAGTTTTGCCGATTTGATTTTATGCCTAGCCCGTGGTTGTTGGTATGGTCATGAAATGCCAGTCCCCTCAAAGTTACAACTTTCTTCTGAACTATCCACATGAGTAGCTTCTCAACGCGGTACACTTAACCTTCCTTATTCGTATCATCGTGTGATAGGCCTGCATTAAAAACCAACGTCTAATTAGGCAATTCGCAAATTATCAATTGTTCATTCCGTTCCGAACTGACATTTTCGGCTTGGATTGGTTTAGATTAGGATAGTTTCACGTGATACAACTGTTCAGGTTCGTCAGTGATTCATATTCAGAGGTTTAATTTACCACTATTTCCCAAAGATGTGTCAAACTTTAATGTTTGATTGTGATANCGAACTGGCCATTGTCATTTCGAAGCTTGTAAATATAACACATTGACCTTAAGTCTTACGACGTTCGCATTTTTTTTAACTTGAGTGTGTCTTGTCTGTGTTATATTCGCACATAACCACAAGTCACGTGATTTATCAGTTCTGAATTGAATCACCATCACGTGGTCCAGGAACATAACAATCTCATGTGCTAAAAGTATACGAGTATATATCAACATCTGAACGAGGAAATCCGTTCTGTTTATCACAGATACTCTAGTACCCGGACGTCCGCAATTGAACGAGCTGCATGATACGACAGACTTTGTGGTGTACAGGTTTAAGAATCTGCAGTATTCAAGAACACCAACTGTGACATTAAAATGACCAAACGTAGGGCTGGTCAAACCGAATTGTATACGTTTATATGTTTTTTTCCTCTATAGTAAGTGGGCCTTGCAGTTTCAGGACGCTGTGGTAAACATAGCCGTAACAATAAATTATTTAGTCTGTTCAAATGTTTAGTGTTCACAGAAACATTTCAATATATTAATATGTTTTCCATACGGCCAATTTGCGTGTGTAATAGCGAATTTAATTTTTCGTAGCTTGGTAAGTGAACGAAAATTTGCGTTTTAAGCGAAACGAAATTTCGCGGTACCATTCGTTTGGATATGACAGAATTAATGCTGGTACTGTAAAGATGCACACAGCGTGTTTTTTTCTAGTGTGTCCATCACACGTTTGTTGTCGCCTTGACAACGGATCATGATTTGGAGCCTCCCTGCTGGTAAGATCAAAATATTAAGCATTGGATCTGGATCATATGCAAAATAGTGTTGGTAGAGTTGAGAGTGTGATTAAGCCTTGGATCAGGCTGTGTATAGATTTTTACGTATGGACTTTGTTGCACATACTATCTGAAACATCCTTTGTATATACTTCTTAGTTTTTTTCCCCTGTGAAGCGGAAATATGTTCTTTGCTTCCTTTTTAATAACCTTATATTGTAATTGGTTACTAAAACATGTTTAGCGCATGCTACGTGACTTTCGTGATAAAACATGTCCTTGGTACTACTCTTGGCTTAGTGAATTTACGTTTAGGTGTCATTTAGATAAGGAAAAATGCCTCCGCTACCGGTCGTTGTACATTTGTTTATCTTACTTTCCTGATTTAAACGTAAATTTATGCGTTTAGTGTGTAATTGGCCTTGTNCTTAAAGCTAGTGTAGTAAGTATACGCATTATTTTCCCCACGCATTAACTGCTCATGTACAGTACCAGCATCGATTCTGTCATATCCAAACGAAGCGTAGCGCGAAATTTCGTTTCGCTTAAAACGCAAATTTTCGTTCACTTACCAAGCTACGAAAAATTAAATTCGCTATTACGTCTTTCAGGCTTCGCCTGAAAGACGTAGCGAATTTAATTTTTCGTAGCTTGGTAAGTGGACGAAAATTTGCGTTTTAAGCGAAACGAAATTTCGCGCTACGCTTCGTTTGGATATGACAGAATCGATGCTGGTACTGTAGTATCCAGACTTAGGGAGGCTGCAGCGACGTAAGGGTGATAGTGCATACAAACACATTCAACAGCACCTATAAATAAAAGCTTTAACTTCTTAAAAACAAATGGTAAATATTGCAGTTATCCAAAAGTAGATGAAAATAGCATTATTCCGTGACTTCTTTAATATCATTGTTATGANCACAGTTAGTTACATCAACAGCCATATAATAGTGAACACGATTTTTTAATTCCTATCTTACTTTTGTGTTTACCTAAGGAAAGGTTTTAGACACCAAAAATATTTGGGCATAGATACGAGAGTCGTTCGGAAACTAAAGGTCGGTCGACCAATAAAAAATAAGTAATAAACAGTATTTTAGTATGACCAAAACATAACTATTACATTAGTGACGTAGTCACCCCTGGAATTGAGATGCGTATCACAGCGACACCAGTTTTTGTATTTCCTCGTCCTACAAGGTCGCCGCTACTAAGCTCAGCCAGTTCTCCACCGTTAATTTGGGCTCGTCAACGTCCGTGAAGTTTTTGAAGTGCTGAAATCAAGTATATTCGGCCCCAGCGACTATCATTTGTTCACCTCAAAAACTTCCAGGACTCGCGGAACTTTACCGACGAGGACTAGCTCAAATCATCGATGGCTGAGTTCACTGGCGGCAACCTTACATGACAAGGGGATACAAAATTTGGGTCCCCGCTATGATAAGGGCCTCAATTCTACGGGTGACTACGTAGAAAAGTAAATGAATGTTATAGTTACGTTTTGGTTATAAGAACATAATCTTTGAACTACGACTTTTTTTTTACTGGCCGACAAGCCGTTACTTTTTGAACGATACTACAGTACCAGCATCGATTCTGTCATATGACAGAATCGATGCTGGTACTGTANTATCTATTTCTGGTTTTCACCATCATTCCACGTTTCAGTAGTCCTTTAAATTTATATTCTGTGTTGTTAACCATCTATGTAAGATTTCAAAATATCCCCTGGAAATATCGATAATTTTGAATAAACATTATATTGCGAATATATTGAAACAGTGTCAACATTACAGTTGGCAATAATACAACTTAATAACAATCAAGGTGTTTTACAATGTATATTTTAGCACCATTAATTCTTTTGCTTATAATTTTACTCACAATCGCTTAGTTAGAGTGAACAATCAATGGGCAATGTCTACAACTTTTAAGTGAAAGTATTAGTCAATCAACTCATTTCACGTAATAGCATAGCATGCTCTTTCTGTTATAGTAGAATTTCTACAAAGGTAAGCCTTCGGCAATGGTGGTACGAAGGGAGGCCCCATAACATTACTGAATATTTTAGGCGAGTCCTAGGTCTTTCAGACTCCTGCGAGTGTGTGGGGAGAGTCGAATGGAACACAGTAGTCAACTATAAAGTTTTGTGGTCCGCACAGTCCCATGCAAAGTTCCCAGGGGACGTAGCAAACAGAATAGACGTGCGACTGTCCTCACTCAACCTGGAGCAGCAGAAGAAGTCAATGAATAACCAATGCCCGTCGAGTGCTGCGATTGCCAATCTGTGTCGGGATAAGCGGGTACAGTGTCTTGGGGGTCACTCAGCCTAATATGGACATGGCGTCCAATCGGAAACGACACGACCACGACGCCACCAAACTGCGTTCTCGACGCATCGTAGTGACAATTCTTGTCGGACTGAGTAATCAGGAGTCGACCGCTGTCACTTGCATTATTTAAACCACGACATTTATTTTCTCCTTCTTTGGCTCTGCTCTGCTTGCGGATGACGCATTTTCTTTCTTTCTTAAAAAAAAAAAAACAAAAAAAAGGAGGAGGACAATATACAGTACCAGGAACGATTTCGTCATATCCAAACGAAGCGTAGCGCAAAATTTCGTTTCGCTTAAAACACAAATTTTCGTTCACTTACCAAGCTACTACGTCTTTCAGGCGAAGCCTGAAAGACGTAGTAGCGAATAATGAATTTTTGTCGTAGTTTGGTAAGTGAACGAAAATTTGTGTTTTAAGCCAAACGAAATTTTGCTCTACGATTCGTTTGGGTATGACAAAATCGTTCCTGGTACTGTATTACTGGCCTTCCCTTTTTGCTTGCTCAAGACACTGTTTCTCTTCCACGTTGCCAGTACTGGATTTGTGGTGGCAGTTTTAATATACACCTGGAGTGCACTGTTCTCCGGGATATCAAATAGTTAGACGGATATCAAAGCCAGAGGCGTAAGCCGAAGGTTTGAAATCCTCCCAACTATTTGATTTCCCGGGGAACAGTGCTCTGCTGGTGTTAACGGTGTTAAATCGCGAGCAAAAATATTGTATTAATAAAATTCTCCAGTGCTGATATCACTGCTATTTTTCAATAAAAATATACAAAATTTGTGTGAGAGCCTCACCAGGTCCAATATTTTACTCGATTCCGTCTCGTAAAGTGCTGTACATTGGTGTGTGGTTGTAATTTTCTTTTCGTCGGAATGCATTTGCCGATATCAGATATCAGTCGGGTGCAGCACGACAATACGCGAAATATCAGTGCAATTTGAAGTCCGAATAACGCACGCGAGGGATTTAATGCATGTTATCAATGTAGACAACTTAAAATAGTTTGAGCGATTTCGGAAAGAGTGAATCGTTCGACCGTGTGACTTTTATTTTGCTGGTTTTATACCTTTGTATTGATAAGAGGATTAAAAGAGGGTTCGCAAACGAATTATTCCTAATTATTTTTTAAATTTTAAAACACATCTGTGTACAATTTAGCAATAAAATTAATAACTTTACATAAAAAGACTCCGCATTGAAAAGTTTTCGGGGCCATACCAATTGTTGTTGAAAGCCGACACGTACGTTTTGGGAGGCCAAACAAAGCGAAAATGCCCCTTATGTTTCGTCTTATTGATGCAAAATTAATTCTTACAACGTAAGTTTACTAAACAGTAAGAAAAGTTTAATATTAATATGCTATGTACTATTTCCACCTGATATTACATTAATCATTTGATAACGCGCTGACGATTTATGTGTGAAGCGTAGACGTTTTTCGAAAAAAAAAAAAAACACCCGCGGAAATGTATCTGTAAGCTATGTTACAATTTATTAATTCAGAAAATGTTGTTCCGAAGAAAGTTTCGGTATATTCTGAGGTTTTCCAAGCCAGAAAGACTACCGAATTCATACCAGTCGAATACGAAATCACGGTCATAGCCTGAGAGTCTGCACATACTGCATCGCTTCCTGTTCCGATAATCGATAACACCAACTTACTTTCGCACGCAAAGAGCGCCGACCTTTCCATTGCGAACTTTGGTATGCAAAACAGAAGAATTATGAAAACCGTAGCTATCATACTAAACAAAAAAGAAGTGACGTACTGGCTACTCTATACCTCAGTGTGAAGCTCACAGTTGAATGAAGAAAAATGAAATAATGTGTACTATACGATCTTTGTATGAAGTAGTGGAATTGCAGAAAAAGAAGCTTTGTGAGTAGATCAGGTTCATCCGTGTATCCCTATATACCAGCCTAAATAATTTAACCGGTTTTAACCACATGTTTAAAAAAGGACCCTTCGGTGATTTTATCGATANACCACGACTGCACGGAAAAAAATAGCTAGTTGCACCAACCAGCTTTCAGGGTTTTACCCATTAGCTGGTTGAGACAACCATGTCAGTGGGGTAGTGGAACTTGTTTGTCACAAGCAGCTAGGATAGTTGGTTCAACCAAGCTATATATTGGAGGGACCAACAAGTTTCCGGTGCGGTTGACCAATTGTATATTGTTGTTGTGTTGCATTCTCTACTGTTTGTTTTGGTCAATGCAGTACTTAACATATAATTTTTTTATGTTTACACACATTTTAAACAACAATATTCCAAAATAAAGTGTTTACCTTCGAAGATTTGAAGAAACTTCTCCAATCCCCATGACNTTAGCAGATATTTAACTGTTTTGTTCATTAAAAACAACCCAAAACTGCAGAACGAAAACGTACACTCAACCTGACCAGCTTGTCTAGATAAGGAAACATGTGGTAGCGCTCTGTGGTGGCCATCTATGGAACTACAACGTTGGTTGAACCAACTAGCTCTCTGCAGTCAGGAAACCAAGATTCTATCGTTGGTCACTACAACTATCTAAAGCGATAGTGACAACTGAACTTTGCTAACCTACTTTGCTGGTTCACTTGCCAATCTGTAGTCAGTTNCANTAACATATGGAATAGTCATATTGTCGAATCGCATGGTTCCCGCAAACAGTTCATAACCAACTACCAAACTGAGTGGTCACTGCAACTAGCCGTTTTTCTCCGTGTGGGTTTTCAGTATTTTCATACGATTAAGATGTACAAAAAAAGTTTTAAGTACACTTACAGACGTTTCAGCTATGGAAGTTACGACTCAGGGGTTTTCGATGGTGCTCTAAACTCAGAAAAACTGTCAGTCAGTAATTTCATATCAGAGTCTCACCATTCACTTCTTCCACTATAGTCTGACAGTCAGATAAAGAACCCTAGGAGTGAAAGAGGGAAGGAAGAACCGGTTTAACCCGTGAGTTAGTTACTCAAGCCAGTAACTTCCTTTGTATTCGGCATTTGCCTTCGACTCCGTGTCACCAGGTGTGAATGTGAGGGTGTGCAGCGTTGTCAGTTTTGTAATGGTCCAACAGCTCATAAGAAACAATAAATAAACAAATAGGCCTAAAATATATCCTAGGTTACGCTTGACCATGCCGAAGACAACCACGTGCGNTTAGCAGCAGGTAGTAAGGATTAAAACGTTAGTGGTTTTGAAAAATCCTCTACGCCCCTGTTCCACTNAGGGTTCTTTATAGTTTTGTTACAGTACAAGCACCGAAGAGATTATAGAGTACCTGCCATGTTGCACGAATTTGAAAATTCAAAATTTCAACACGAAACACGTGTTTTACACGCTTTAACCGTCACATGGAAATGTTCTCAGAATTTAATGTCAGTTACTACTGGAGAGTTTTCTGAATCTCTGATTTAAGATCTAAAGNCGTAAATGCCCCATCACATCGCAACCCCTAAATCAAAATGCAATCTTAATTTGATGGACAGTTTTAGTTTTGACTGTCATTGAGCTCTAATTTCAAACTCAACATGAAGAATTTCAACCCCTAATACAGTTTCCCCTCTTTCAACCCCTAAATTATAATGCAGTAATATTCGATGGCTATCGACATTGGCAATATTGTGGATTACTGATTTCTAATTTCAAAACCAAAATGAAACATTTCAGCAACAAATTCATGTTCACCCCTTCGACAATTAAATTTAAATGCCATCAGAATTCAATGGAAATTTTCATTGGGGNCTTTCGAGGTCATTGATTTAAAATTGTAATTATAACATGTATAATCTCAAGTCTAACACGAGTTTCAAACCCTCAATTGCACTCAAAGGTAAAAACGTTTTTGCTCCTTGAACACGAAATAGTGGTGATAAATTTTGAGTAACCTCTTGTTTTAATAAGAGCAATTGTGATTAAAGGACTCCTTTTTCCCCCACAACATTTATATTTTTAATGAGTGAATANTGTAAAACATTGTTAAACAATGGTACAATTAAAACTTAATACTCGCACTGGGTGTAATTTACCGTTCTTGCTCTCACTTGAGTTCCAGCGTCTGATGTTAAAAATGGAAGGGCTTTTATTATAGGGAACGGCTCGTCAACACTAAATAAAAGCCGCATTTCTCGAGGTTCGCAAACAGAACGAATCTACAATGTCTGTGAGTCCCTATCAACGATGTTCATAGCACAGGCTTCTAAAAACCTCGCTCTCGTAGTTCCGTGAATATATTTTACAAACTGCAGGATGCCCTGAGATAAGATTCGTCGCATCAAACTTGACGCATTGCCGTTGTGCTCCCTCTGAGGTGTTTTGACACAAAAGCGAACAAAGTTTATATTTTCGGTGGAGCAGGGGGAGGAAGAGGCGATGATGGAAGTCTCTACAGAGATTAACTTTGTGAATGGTGAAGGAAGAAGAGGGTGGCGAATNTAGAGGCAGAAGGGTGGAGGGTACCCAGATCAAAGGGCGGCACCCGTTATCGGGACCGGAAGAACGCTACCTCGGAGGCAACCGAGAGAGTGAGAGGAGTTTCCGATGCGCCAAGCTTGCCGATTGCCTCTTCACCCCATCTTTACCAACACTATACTCATGCCGAGACAAACCGATACGCTCACAACTTCCGGTACTGGCTGCATCCTACTGTTGTACTCGGCCTGTCCCTGGCTATTACAGTAGCACAAACTTTCAATGGTAGACATTAGACTCCCAAAGTACAACCAGTGAGGGATGTATTACTTGTATGTCGGATGTTGAATATTAGTCGGAAAATAGTCACAGAGAACCAGTTGAGGACATAACTTGNGAAGGGTGTTGCGGTTGCCGCCATACTTCGTACCTTCCTTTCAGAAACAACAATGTCTTCATTTAATTGCCATTTTGTAAACAACAAAAAAAACTTTATAAACTCACTAATTAGGTGCTAATTTGTACAAAATGAAAGTACTCCAGCTCCCGTTTTCTAAGTCCCCCACATACCTCCGGTATTATTCAGTTAAAATCGTATATAGCTCCTTCCTCACAAATAACCATAGTAACGTCAAAGATGGTGACGCTTGTCTTTGAGTAACAGACAGCTTAGACTCCACCCTCCGCAGCAATGCTGCTCATTCTAAGCATAGAGAAGAGTTTACAAAAAATAGTTTTTGCAGTAGTTTTATATATAAAGTGTGTTCAGTCTCAAAAAAGATTCATTAATGTTGCTGTACTCCCTACAGCCAGGCCAAAAATCATGCTACCGGAAAACAAATCACTTAATATCTGGCTTATGTTGAACAAATCCGGGAAACTAAAAAAGGAGAGACAGAACAATGCCTTGTGTTGATTTTGGTGTAACATTTTCAAAAATTAATTAAAATCTAATACGTGTAATTTGGTTATTTCTCCAATTTAAAAAAAAAAGACGTATTTACCAAATTACCCATATTAGATTTTAAAACTTTTAGAAAATTGTACACCAAAATCAACACAAGGCATTGTTCTATGTCTCCCCCTTTTTAGTTTCCCGGATTTGTTCAACATAAGCCAGATATTAAGCGATTTGTTTTCCGGGAACGTGATTTTGGGTCTGGCTGTAGCGAACACTCTTAACTAAGATGATATGGTCTCGAGTAAAAGGTGAAGTTACTGCAAAGAACAAGACGTTTAAAATACTGGACGTCGAAAAACTCACAGATGATTATTAGGACCGTGTTCCTATCAGTATGGTACATGGTGCCAACAATACGCAAATAGAATGTTTCGGGATAGAAACTCCTCTGGACTCTGTCATCCAACCTACTGTTGTATCGCTGACAGAAGATAGTGTCACAAAAAACAACAATATTTATATTCTTTCTCATATGAAGCACAGCATACGAAGCTGTACTTCAGAACCCGGGACAGAAGCTATACTTCATGTGCTCTTTTGAACAATCCATAGGCTGGCTTAATGGTAGACGACTCGCTTCCTGATCGGGAGATACCAGGTTCACATCCTGGAACAGACTCTTAACCCTAAGTGTAAGGGGTATCCTACTAGTCTGCCTGTTTAGCACTCACGCCATTTTAAGGTATGATCGTAGGCTTCTTCTGAGACGGACGTTAAAAGTGGGNCCCATCGATAAGTGTTTGAGTCAAGTNAGTGGCAAAATTNAATTACCCTGAAGCGTCATTGCGACGTGGATGGGATCTCAATTAGACCAAAAATGTAAGAAACATGTGATAATACATCCAACTATTCAAATATTAATCTATCCTTTGAACAGTCTTTTTTGTCTGTGACATAATATTTTGGATTTATCTCATGTATACCGTATTTGAGGCGTCTATTGTGTTTCTTGTATCCTTTTTACCTTAACTACTTTTTATTTTACATAACTGAGTTCTTTTGTCTGGTCAAGTCGACCGAGTAGTCTAAAGGCAGGGTCACAAGAGAAGACTAACTAGGATATTTGTCGCTAGAGACTTGTCTCCCTGTAAATCTCCTGTGTTCCCAGGCCAGGCGTCTTTTGGCTCACACATGTCTCTAGGAATTAAGACTTAAAATATGCTGCCGTCTATACGGTCGAATGGATAATCGCATCACAGAAACGCGGCAAAATAAAGTAGTCCATTAAAATCTACATTTCCTTCGAACAGAAAAACCTTTTTAAACCCGGTTATGTGTTTCTATTCGAGGGAAAAAGAGGATTACACGGGGGACACTGTGTCGCTACAAATAAATATTGTGCAGACTTGTCTCCTCAAAATTACACATGTTCAATTAGGATTCGTTAGATCCATAGTTATAATGGATGATTTTGGGCAGAATAATAATAATAATAAAAAAAAACTGTAAGTGCAAATAGGCCCCTACTTGATTTTTAGGTTAGTTCAGTTAGGGTAGGTGAGTATAAGGTGACTTGTCGGCCCCGGTAGCCTAGTGGTTAGTCCCGTG
>KZ874880.1:30612-41417 GCA_003456935.1 Machilis hrabei
ATTCGTTCTTCTCACCGTTTGATTCGTTCTTTACTAATGGATCGTTCCAAACGATCAATTTACTTGCAATAAACAATGATAAAGGATATTCATGATCTAAAGAACTATATCTTTGGAACGATTCTTTTGCACGAACTAGTTCATTGAGAACGATTCCTAAAATTGAACTACTAGTTTTCCCATCTCTACTCTGGCAATACATGTCGTAGTTTTATTTATGTGGTGTTCGTGTTAATAGTTTGGGAGTGTTTGAGTGTCATTTCCTTGTATTAGGGTGTGTATGTACTTAGATTATTGTTTAGGTATTTTGCAGCCTAAATATAAATAGGCTTCTATAAAATTTACAAAAAAAAATGTTTGGGGCGGAACTTTTTTATTTTCTTTCAATAACATTGTAATATAAATAAATATTGCGTTTAAGTTAATATTGTATTTGTCATATTTTCATGCACTTTTGATCTTATTTTTCTTAGATATCCAATATATAATCAATTTGAAAAAAGGAACGGTGAACGATAAATAAGAACGGATCCTTTTAGTGATTGGTTCCATTCGGACCCGTTCACTAAAAGGAACGACTTTGCCCATCTCTACTTTGAACATATGTAAGTATGTGGGGAACGTATGTGAGAATGTGGGAAATTATATGAGGAACACATGTATGTGGGGAACATGTGTAGAACACATTCAAGTATATGCGAACTCAATTTAGGCTAATCCAGAAATTCAAGTGTAAATGTGCACAGAAACTAAAAGATTTATCCAATTTTACGTTTAATTACCACAAAATTACTATACTGATAATGAAAACTGTATGTCACTTACAAGTACTATATGTATTAAGTTATTAACTGCTTTGAAAATAGACTGATATCTTTGAACTTTTTCACAACAGTTTTGGGATGCGATGTCCTTTCGTCATTTTATTAACAGCACATTGATAATAAATAAATAATATTAAAAAAAAAAAAAGTTCAGGCTATTTTGGTTAGGCGAAGTTTGGATAACCAGAGTTCTAGTGTACTATTCAGTTTCTATAATTGAAACTTCAAATGAATTAATATTAATGTTCACTGCCAACCTTTCCTTTATCAGCCAACCACCACTGCTTGACAGTAATCTTCTGGACTCTGTTATAACCATGCCATCAACAATTAAGGGATGGTTGTCCATGCAACACAAATATATTTTAAAACTTTGAATTCGACTTGGCTGTCAAACGAGAAAAAAGGATGTAATTTACACTGCCTTGACTGTTGTTACATAATCAATAGTGTTTACTTACAGACATTTGTATCTAGTCAAGTTATTTTTTATGGAAACATGACATTAAGTTTTAATGTCATCATTGAGTTTTTGCTTTATAAAGGTTCCCAAGAAAGAGATGTCTGCCTTTGCTATTACAATATTTATACACAAACATTTTCATTATCATGGTACTGTACTTTCTACAACATGTACTCTCACCTGCTTTACTTAATATCAAACAACAGATGTTANTGTATCTTGTCATCGTACACTGAATAAAATGTCAATTTTCAAATTACTACTTTAACAAGATGTAGGTACTTACTTCTTCCAGTTTATTCTTTGGCACTCGACAAATACAGTTAGTGCCAAAATTTGTGTCTCGTGTCTGAATGCACCTCAAACAGCAAAGGTTTTCATATCCCTGTTTCTTCCATTTGGCTATCAGATTTTTGTCTGCTATATTTTCTTTCAAACAGTATTCATACAGCTCTGAAATATATAGATAGAAAATAATACAATGTGAATAATTTCTAGAAAGCCATAATTTTTAAAGGTTGACTGGTGTCACTTTCACTTAAGATATTATTAAGAACTTATTATACCTTCTGGGCATGAACCCAACACTTTGTGTTGAAGATTAATGTGTTGTAAAGATTCCGCCAACTCNGGGATATGCACTGCTGCTTGTGGATCCTTAAGACACTCAGGAAAAATCCATCTTGTATGCAAGGTATTTAGCTTACACAAATTGGATATATTATCCTAATAAACATAAACAGACCGTAATCTCAGTACATCATCTTCATATGTTCTATCATCAGTGAATATACCTTTTCTGCCACTGAGGTGAAAGAAAGTCANTAAACCAAAGTAGTAAAAAAGGCAAAAGCAAGCACTAGGCCCTATGCGGCAACAGTAACTTCCATTAGCCTACAGTTATTCCTTTGTTTTGCTGAATTATTTATTGACAAGTTGAGTAGTGGAGAAGCATTGGCTTTGTCTGTTGGTAGGTACGGTACGTAAGGGACTACTTGAAGTTGTTAAAGTCCTTTATATCAGAACCTAATGTGTATTAGTTGGACCAAGTGACAAACTTCCTAGCTCTTTCACCAAATTAATTACTAATGGGATATCCACCCTATTTTCTAAAGTGGCAAGTGATTAGGTCTCACACTATTAATTTGTTCAAACNCCATCTAATCTGTCTGTGATGATGTTTTTGTTTTCTAACAGCCAGATTTCAGTATCTGATCACAGGCTGCAATTTAGTAGCTGCAAATGTATGATAGTTTGTTGGTACACACAAATAAATTTAAGCACTTACAAGGGAACTCTCATATAGCTATATTCATTGAAAATGTGGTTCTGAAGTCCAGAACTATAAAGGTGGTCAATTAGTAAAACCCCGAGCACTTAAAGTGACTTCAATAANTATGTTCAATGCGAAATGGTATGAGCAATAATGAATAATACAGAATTTCAGAGCAAATGGTAATGTGTCTGCATGAAATCCACTGCCTGTGTTTTGGCTACATGCACCAACTTTGCATTTTGCAGGTGGAAATGGAAGGAAGCATTCTTGAAATTGTCATCGTTATTTTTTAACCCTTTGCATTCGTAATGCCCTGAAAAAACTCTTAGCCAGGGCATGAGGCTTTTTGCAAAAATGACACATTTTCACAATATCTAAAAAATTTCAATATTATGTGATGAAAGTAGGCCAGGAAGATATTTCAGTTGTCTGAGTTACAGACAATGAACAGGTTTGTAGTTTTTTTTAATATAAGGTCAAAGGTCACATTTAAAATAATTTTCAATGAGAAGTGGCATAAAGGCTAACATCCAAAAAATCTGCAAGAAACGATCTCAGGATAGGATGTTAAAAAAATCTAGTAGGCCTATCTGAAACCCAGTCACTGGGCCAATAGTCTTTGATGTCTTGCTAAATTACACCCAAAAATGCTCTCATTTCTGTTGTAATTACTTCAGTCCTCGTTTTCCATATTGACCTTGTANTCGGCTGTTTCACTTCCATTTTTAGTTTGTGTATATCTGTTTCAGTGACAATATTGTTCAATAACACATCAAAATATAACATAAAATATTCCCTAGGCCTAGCATTTGTTGGTAAGTTATTTTTTGGACCACGATTTTTTGTAAAATCAAAAACATGAGGTTTTGTTTCATTTTGATGAGTTATAAAGGACAAGTCATCAACAACACGATTCTGAATGGCATTCAAAATCAGAGTTATAAACACTTGAATTGTCACTTTCACTTGCCACCAATGAACTAAAATTACTATAACCATAGTCAGAATTATCGTCGAAAACCATTCTTTTTATATTTTTATTGCTAATAAATATTTGTGCACCACTTTAGACACTTGAAGGATCCGGCAGACTGTTTTGGTCATCCATATTTATGTTTACTTTCAACTGTTGTATTTATGTCAAAGTTACGTAAAAGTTCTGAATTGCATTAAGAGATGGCAGCACAAGCTTGACAGAGTTTATACCAAAGCTACGGGTTTGCATTTAACGATTATTAATCGACTTACATCTCAGAAACAACCTAAAATTCATCTTGTCGATTATATGTTGACCAACGACCGTGGAAGCATATAGTGAATGTCGATTATATATTGAACTCCGACCGTAAAGGGTTAACACAAGTAAAACTAAGTTTGATTGAAATTTTGTTCTCAATTTATATAAATAAAATATATTTTTCTTTACTGAGACAGCCGAGAAGTCTCAAGGCGCAAATGATACTAAACATGAGCTGTATGGGTTCCGCAGGTCCTGGAGTTGAGACCTGCTAAGAGTGATGAATTTTCTCGATAAAATGAAGCACGTTTCATTCATAAAAGTAATAGGTTTACTTGAGTATGTTTTCCTGTACAGTCAATAATATACGAACAAATATTTATCTCCAGAGTCAACACACAAAATCATTTACTGAGCTACAGTACTGTTGTTGTTTAAAATACAAAGGCCAATATATTATTATAATAATATTAATCCTTTTGTGATTTCGACCAATGTTGGCCCTCAGCCTCCTTCCAGTATCGACCGACCGCCTTGATCACTGCACAATCCGATGAGCTAACAGCATTGTTTTACACTGTACTGAAACCAGATGGGTAATTTCACTATAAAAGCAATATACTTATATAGATGAATGGGCAACCACAAACAGGGACACAAAGGACATTCACAACAGTCACCCTTATTTTAGTATCAAACCCACAACTCTTGTTGCAAGTGCATGGCTTCTGCATAGTTCTATTACTGCTAGTATAGGGCCCTGATTCAGCTTGCACCCTTCTCGCAGGCAACAACAAAAGCAACCACTAACATTGACCCTATTTCAGTGTTAGTACTTCCCAAACTATCCAGAATTGTTGTCCATGTATAACAAAAAATCGGATACATAAACTAAAGTGTTCCTAATAACTAAATGATTTATTACATGTTTGGACAACCAAAATCACGTCCATTTTTTATGCATCTGAAACAGAGTCGCCGTCTGCACATCACTCTAGCAAATACGAACAAAAGAAGAGTCATTCTGGATGATGTTGCCAATAGTTATATGTATTGGAATTTTAATACTTCTAAGGCGGGCACGACCGGTACAATTTCTGGCAATACGTGCACATAAATTGCATTCACTTATTGCCAGAAATTATAATGTGCTAGTTGTACTGGTCATGCCTGCCTTAGAAGTATTAAAATGCCAATACATATAACTATTGGCAACACCGTCCAGAATGACTCTTCTTTTGTTCGTATTTGCTAGAGTGATGTGCAGATGCCGACTCTGGTTCAGATGCATCAACAATGGACATGATTTTGGTTGTCCAAACATGCTGTAAGTAATAAATCATTTAGTTATTATCATAGAATAAAATATTATTAAAAAAAAAACTCTTTAGTTTATGTATAACTACATGAACTGCAGGAGATAGACGATTTTTTGTTACACATGGACAACAATTTTGGATAGTTTGGGAAGTACTAACACTGAAATAGGGCCAATGTTAGTGGTTGTTTTTGTTGGTGCCTGCGAGAAAAGTCCAAGTTCAATCAGGGCCCTACATGTAAGGCTTGTAAGTCCACCTTACAAATTTAAATGAGTACAAAACACCTTTAATTCCCATATTCATTTTGAACTGAACAGTTAACGAAGCAATGCAGGTCTTTATTGAATTTAGTTTTTGCCATGTAAGGATTCTTGAAAAGCAAAAAAGTAAAACTTAACGTAACTGATAGGACCTACAAACTTTAAATACTGTATAACAATGNAACATCTCNANATTTAGGGTCTCCTAACTAACACTTACCTCTACTTATAGCTTTCCGTCGATAAAACAAGTCAAATATGTATCGTGACTTNTGGTGATGAATTTTGAATATGGGCCACAGAGATTCCACTTTCCTTTTGCCCTCGTGAGGTTCAGTTTCAGCTGGAACAAAATATATCCTTTTAATACTTAAGAATTTGGGTACCCTGAAAGTAAACATTTGACAAAATTGGGTCTAAATCTGCAGTGTCACAATTACCCAACACTAATGCTCAGAAAAAATAAGATATGAAAAATCTCACCTTCCATTAAATATGTTTACCACACATAACTAATCTGTCATCTAATACATTCTTTGCATTGTTACTGCCAAATAACTATTGCACAACTGTTAGAAATAAGAAAATTACTGAGGTTGGAGTTAACTGTCAGCCGAGCAAGCTGCCACGGGTTTGTAACGGAGTGAATACATCGCTGAAATTACGTATGAAGTCAGTAATAAGACTGGATACAAAAATTTTAAACATTGCAGGCAACTTACAGTAAAGAAGTGTCTTATTTAGTGTTGTTAGTTTTTTTTATTAAGTGTTCAACATGCTTGTCATCAACCCCGATGCACATTTGACAACGTTTAATTAGGCTGGCATAGGTTTTCGTTATTGTATCCACATGTTGCATTCCAATATAATGCGTTGATGCATATCTGCAGGTGTAATTAGTAGGTGCTGTTACATACACTTTTCCTTCCTCCCAAGAAAAAATCAAGCGGAGTTAGATCCGGAGATTGAGGTGGCCAAAGTATTGTACCTCCACGTCCAATCCAACGTTCTGGGTATTTGATATCCAAAATTGCTCGTATTACACGAGAATAATGAGCGGGGCAACCGTCATGTTCAAATAANATGACCTGACTCACATCGAGTGGCACATCTTCTAACAACTTTGGAAGCTCCTCAGACAAAAAAACAGCATATTACTGTCCAGTCAATGTGCCATCAATAAAGTAAGGTCCTACGATGCAAGCATTCAATATACCACACCGAACATTTATACCCATGGTCTTTGTTTTGCAANTTAAGTCTTAACCAGTGGAGTGAAATGTGATAAGGGTGAAATTTGTANTGATCTTGAATACGTGAAATGCTTGTTTTGCTGATACCACTTTCACGTTCAATCTGAAGTGTACTAAAGTGCGGATTGTTGTGAACAGATGGCGGAACTGCTACTGCTACTGCTGCATATGCTGCTTCTGTTACTAGAGGACGTCGAACACGTGTTGCATCATTTACACTATCACTTTCATAAATTCGCTCAACTAATTTAGTAAATGCACTATGCGTAGGATGTGCACGATTGGGAACGTTTTCAGCATATACACGCTCCGATCTTGCACGTTTTTCACATTCACCATAAACAAAAATCATATCAACTCGTTCTTCTTTCGACTGCATTATTTATTGTTTCCAACACAGTAACTTTAGAGACAATTTTAGTCATCATCACGTTCAAATGAATATAAATTACTGAAAATATTGTGTTGTTTCATTNCATTTAGTACACCACATTTCATGAATAAATGTGCACTGAGTACGAAATAAATAATTCTTAATTAGAACAAAGAAAGAGTATCATTAAATTGTGTGTTTTATTCAATACCGGTACAACAATCCTGTCCTTGCCGTTTTACACGCTTCTTTAACTCTCTGAGGTCTCGGTAGCCTAGTAGGTAGCTAGCCCCTGGGCTGAAAGTTCTTGGGTTTGAATCCCACTCAAGCATGGAGGTTTCTTTTCTTACTAAAAACTGCTCATAAAATCACTCCTCTTCATCTTCCTGAATAGCCCGTAGTTTGCAATAATTGGAAGTAAAATACGTAATAATGCAATCAATCATTCTTTAACTGTAGGAAACTCAAACAAATACTAGTTTTTTAATTCGTCTACAGCTGTTCTTTACCATGCCTGAATCAAACATACAAGGTTCCATTCAAAAAACAAAAGTTTACCTCAAAATGATCTTGAAAATGAGCATTTACAAAAATCATATTTAGCTCATTACACACCAGTTCACATTTTATTTAAAACATTTTTAAGTCACCTTTGTATTCAGAGATAATTGAGTGGTTCCTCTTGAGTGAACCACCCTGTATNNATATATTCCTACTTTTAATTTACTTTGTGGACCACTTATAACTTAAAAATGTAACTAAAAGATATAAGACTAATAGTATTGTATGTAGTTTGTAAGTTGGCATATCAACTTAATTATCAGGCTGTGATCGTGCTTATTCACTGATATTTAAAGAACTTAAAAAATATAGACTATTATTCACCACTTTACAGGGACTTTATTTAATTATTTGACTATCCCAGATCTTGCCTGGAAATGGGTTCCCATTTTTTTTTTTTGTATTGTGTATTCTTAAAGCTAACTTTATGGCATTTTTGAAATGGTGATTAAAAGTCCGTTTCAATTGAGGTTTACGTGAATACTGCAGGCGCAAACAGATTAATCACACCAACACGTTGTTCTGAGATATCAAGGTCACCTTGAATTTCTTAAATGGTAGGCCCCCTACCATATACTTTTATGTCATCAGGGTTGTAGGCCCNTAGCGCTAGCCAAGACGAATACAGTAACCTAAAAATAAGTAATATTTCAATGNCCCGTTTATGAGATATCCTGACTTCAATTAAGGCAGATGATCCATAAGGTCAGGAAGATGATCCACAAGGTCACACATGCAAAATTAGATAGAACAGGCTTATATAAATAAATACTATGGATTTCTAGAGGTGTGGATGATCATGAATCCTTTGTGATTAACTTGGTGTAACTTGGAAAGCTGTAATTGTGAGGAAATAAATGTAAGTAAAGGGTAGCTATTATTTTGCGTGTGTGAGCTTATGGATCATCTGCCTTATAACAGTGACTTGCCCCATGTACTATTAACCTGGTTACAGCTGATAATTGAAATGGCATCCGTCGACATCGATGCAAGCCGGCAAACCGCCATGAAAAGAGTGTCGCGTATTGCATCGATGGACGCCATTTCGAACATCTGCTGTAACCAGGTTAGTAGTTCACAGGGCAAGTCACTGTTGTAATTGAAGTCACGATTTCTCATAAACAGGTCATTGAAATATTAGGCCTACTTATTTTTAGATTACTGTATTTGTCTTGGCTAGCACTACAACCCTGGTGAGTGGTGACACAAAAGTATATGGTACCATTTAAGAAATTAAAGGTGACTTTGATATCTCAGAACAATGTGTTACTGTGCTGAATTTGTTTCTTTCATCATATGCCCCCCTTCAAACCATGCAACTTTTTATGTAACATTTTGTGATACAGTAGATAATGCACGAGGTATTTGAGGTGGTAGAGTTAAGTGGTTCACCCTGTATAATAACGAAATGATAATGTTACATAAAAATATCGCAACGATACAGTTACAGTAAGTACATACAAATAATGGAATGATACAGTTATATACAAATAACGGTACGATATCATTACAATAGCGACAAATGGAATGAAGCCCACCGACGACAACACGGTCAGTATAAGAGTAGAAAGAAATGTTACGGGCCGAAATAACAGAAGGTATGAAACGGAACAGTAAAAATCACATGCCAAGATGAAAACAACTAATAGATAGGAGTAGAAGGGACTAACACATTAAAAGCTCTTAATAGGAATGGAATAAAACGGACCGAAAGAGCAAAGTTTTCAAATGGACCTGAATTAAAACTGTGATAGGCCTACTGTATGGGACAGAACGGGCTAAGAGAAAACTAGAAATGGAAAGGAACATAGTGGAGCAGACCAAATAGGCAACAGCCATTTAACAAAACGGAAAGGAACAGTACATGTATGTGAATTACAGTTGTGTTACTGATCCTGGGAAAACGATACACACTGAGGAACGGAACGCGCCAAAGAAAACCAAAAACTTATAGGGCCTAAGGGATGGAACGAACGGGTAGTGAAAAAATGAGATATGGGGAGGAATGGAACAGAATGAGCCAAGTGAAAACAAAACCTAGGCCTACCGAGAAATAGAACGGATCGGGTGAAGAGAAAACGAGATATGGGCAGCGTTCGGAATTTACAGCCAGGTTCGTCGGATTGCTCGAATGTCCTCATTCGTGTTCGGAAAACGGCCTCACCCGTGCTCATTTGCATTCGGCATTCATCGTCAGATTTAGCTTGGACCGTGATCTTGTTGCTCAGATGTCCACCTTCAAGCATGGAGCAATCTGCTTGGTATGCACATTTTAAAATGGCAACAGGTGGAGAACACTGGAAGACCAAACAAAAAATAAGTGAGAGAATGAAACCTACTTTGTTTGTACACGAATTTAGTGACAACTGAGTTGATTGTCCTTTATTAAATAGGAAAAGTATGTTAATACACATGAAGCAGGTATATATGATCAATTTCTTCATTTTTTTTTGCATTTGAACTATTTAGTCTAAGTTAGGCTATATGATACTTTAAAGTATCATATTGACTCACAACGTCTTTTCATCAGATTTGCACCTTTGCGTTCGGTATAAATAAAAAAAAATCGAGTAGGCCCTACTTGGATAAAATCTAGTGAAGTACTATAGGGTGAATACTCACTTAGCAAGACCTGAAGACTCACTTAGCACAACGCTTTAAAACCCTCCAAAATCAGCTGACTTCCTGGTAATTTTTTACAATAGCAGCACGTGACGAAATGCACCTTTTCCACTGAACTACCACTGATACATGGTTCTGCAACTGTTGTGCACCATTTTCAGTTGTCGGAATGCATTACTTATACTGAAAGTACAATACCGGTACCCCAACCAACACTCTAACGGGAAATCGCGAGCGAACAGGGGTGCTGGGTGGGGTATATAAAGTTGGAAGAAATGGCATTCCGACACCGTTGACAATACACAACAGCTGGCAGAACACATATCAGTGGCAGTTCAGTGGAAAAGGTTGAATGATTATCATAATTATAAAACATGCGTGAATGTAAAGTATAGAGCACCATAATAATAACAGTAGGCTACTTTTGTAAAAAAAAAAAGAAGAAGAAGAAAGAATGAGTGCAACCAGTACAGCACTGCATCCACAAGGTCACTGAATCCAGACTCCTTAGATCACAAAGATGAAGAAGAAGAAGTGATTTATAAATGTAATTATTATAACAATCCTTCAAACCACCGGCCTTCGGCCGGACTAACTAGTGTTTCGCTAAAACAGCA
>KZ874885.1:25707-36154 GCA_003456935.1 Machilis hrabei
TGTCGCTATACTGTTATCTTTATTATTTATTTATTATTTGTAAGAGGCACTGTGATGCAATTGTATTGACAAAAGATTAATTCATATATATTCTTATTTGAACATGGAGGAGTATGGTGGTGGCATGAGTAATTTATTAGGCAGAGTACTGCTTACTGAAGCACAACACATTAAGGCATTATCGTAGGCGCCTTGCGGAGAAATGCTAAAGGCGGAACCCATCTATAAGGTGGTGTTCGTAGTTAAAGAACCCACCACAGGCTATGTGTCGGATGAGTGGCGAAACTGGTGGGTTAGTTATCCTGATGCGTCCGTGTGAGACTGATAGCATCTCCGTTAGGCCTTCGATGTCACAAGAGCGGGACGAGAAACCAATCACTCAACTCACTCACTGATTGCAGAAANCAGTTTGACAATAGTTGTACGTGTTAAGATGCCAGTATCTGGGGCTGCCATTTATTCTAACACTTACTACTTTTTGTAGCTCTTTTTACGTAGAAATGCACTTTCCTTACACTACATGACAAGATAATAGATGACAAATCACTAATGTGATTCTTTGTTTTTAACCAAAAGTGTACTTTTGCAATTTGTGAAAAAAAACAAATAAAAAATTCACCGCTCACATTGTATTTGAACCTGCAACATTTCGTTTTGAGAGCAAATGTCTTAATGACTAATCTACGCAGCTCTCGTTGTACCATTGTAATTTAGATCTGGTATATAAAAGCTAAGCTCTTGTGTTTATATTCAAATAACTGGCCATTCAAGCAAATGTACCCTACCACTGCATTCAGCGTACTTTGCTGCACACAACTACTGCTTTCATTTTAAAAAAAACTCGTCGAACACTTGAATACGATCCATTGTGAGTTGTATGTGTATAATTTATAGCGATCCTTTATCTGTCTGGTACAGATATGTGGCATTAATAATATATTTAGTTAACTGTGTAATTGTTTATATCGTTTTAATGACTATCTGAAATGGTTCAACCAGTTAATGGACGCAGGGACATAGCGCTTGACTAATGTTAATACACCGAATTTAGAAATAGTTAAAATGGTACCGAGACATATTTTCTAGGTCTAGATTAATAAAGTGTCTAGATGTTTAGAAACATTAAATAGTAATCACAGATTTCCTACTCCGATAAAGTAATAGCACTGTACCTACAAAAAAAGTTTCTTTCAGCAGTCCCATCAGATAGTTAACCATTTACAAGTAATGCTTGAAATATTCTGTGGTCGTTTTTTCTTATCTGGAGAGCATTGATCTCTTTATTCGGATCAATGTCAGCGCTGCAATCTTATCGTAATGGAATCCTATTAAAACCAGCATACGTATCGACAAAACTATGATAAAATCTATTTTAGATACGATTTTCTGAACACGTTTCACTCTTTCTCGGTGTTTTTCTCTTTCTCTCTGACAAATTGATCTCCACATGCTACTGAAAATGTTTTAGCCTCGTAAGAAGAAAACATTAACTGAACTAAAAGACATTCCAATATCAGAGAAAAGCTTCACCTTTCGAAGCTTAAACCTTTGGAATCCATTCTCCAGGCGCGACGATTTTAACAAATTTGACTAGATATTAAAAAATTAACTAAAAAAAATNTCAGTGCTTGAATAGCCATGTCCTAGTGCGTGTCGACAGTGGTCAAGATCAGAATTTGTCTGGCCGAGAAATCGTGTACAGTTTGAGTCTCGAAATGGGCACGATTTTTACACTAAAATGTGGACATGTTTCACTTTAATACATGCCAGAGAAATATACTGATATTTAAGAAAAACACTAATTTTTTCAAGGCTAAAATAGACACAAGTTACGCGAAATACGAAATAGCCAGATACCTCGCCCCTTAATTCAAAACAAGCATCTATCAACTGATACATAGGCGTCGAAGGCATGAAAAATTGCTCACAATCACGGCGTGTTTTTTTGTGTTTTTTTTTACAGTTTCCGCAATAGTTAAATGTAACCGTCCTACCATTGTAATGCCACATGTATCTGCTATCAACTTTGTTTAATCCAATCATTTTATTCCACAAGTACCCTCAAAGTCAGGTTTCAGTTCACATTTTTTAACATCTTTCTTTTTAAGATTTCGGTGGTTTTATTGTGAAAGGGATTCTCGTTTAAAATGCACCTGAGATATAAATCCCACTGAATGAAAACTTCATTTCCCTCCTCCCGCAGTGCAATGCCTTTACCACTGACCAACTGTCCAAATGTAGTCATAAAAGTCACATAATCTCACTCTAATGCAAGGACCTTGCCATCCTCAACATCCACAAAGAACGAACGATTTGCCTCACCTTCAGTCATCGTTGAGGAGGCATTAACAACTTCATTTCTATTTGGCCTGTCAGGACAGCAGTACACAAGCGTAAAACACGTGTGTTTGTGTGAGTTCACGAGCCGCAATAAAGAAGGGCAATGCCCGTTTGGTCCAGAGACTTAGCAGGCTCACTATAAATACAGGAACTGCACTGGCTGCAAGGGAGTAAAGTAGCCATGAAACTGATCGTAAACTGAGCGATCTTGAGAGAAAGCCATTGTCCCAACATACTTCTATCCGACCTCACCTTTGAGCTTTTGTAAAGAGACAATACGACCAAATGATTTACAGCCTGCAGTGCCAAGTTTAAGAACCTTTCTACGGAGTTTTAATATTCTCATGCACCGGTGTGGTCCTCGGCTGCTGTCTTATTAAGTACAGAAACGGCCAATAGCATCATTTTTATTCTAAGCTGCTGTACGGTTAGTTATTGTTTCAAATTAGTACTCTCTGTACGGGATAGGTCTCTCCGGAAGCGGATACCTGCTGTCCCTGTCTTCGGGTAATTAAGAACTAAAACCCGGACTACCCGAGTTTATTCGTATACATCTAATTAGTAACGTATCTACAGTCGAGTCACATTATTAGAACCACCTACCTAATAGCCAGAATAACCTCCTTTTGCAGCACGAACAGCAGCCAGACGCTGGGGAAGCGATGCAATGAGGTTCTGGAATGTTGTTTCAGGGATCTGAAGCCAGGCAGACTGCAGAGAATCCAAGAGCTGTTGTAGTGTGTGAGGTGGAGGTTCCATTCCCCGTACATGTGTATCGAGGTGATCCCAAAGACTTTCGATTGGATTAAGATCTGGGGAATTTGGAGGCCAAGGAATTACTTTGAACTCTTGATCATATTCTTCCAACCAATATTTGACGATTGCGGCTGTACGACAGGGCGCATTATCTTGTTGGAAGGCACCGTCGCCATCAGGGAAGACAACGAGTTGCGTCCGCAAGTGTGGATAGGTACCCAAATCGGTTGAGATTAACTTCTATAGGTATCAGGGAACCAAGTGAAAACATACTCCAGACCATTACACTGCCACCACCAGCCTTTGTTCTGCCAATCCTCGTTAGAGGATGTTGACATTCCGACCTTTCAAGCCTGATACGCCACCATCAACTCGGTGGAGCAAAAATCGGGATTCATCTGAAAAGGCAACCTTTTGCCAGTCCGAGAGAGTCTAATTTTGGTACTGTTGTGCAAATGCCAGCCGTTTTTGTCGATGAACCCTCGTGAGCATGGGTGCGTTTACTAAACGTCGGCAGCGGAGCCCCATACGCAACAGCGTTCTCTGAACTGTTATGTGGGAAACACTTCTGGCAGCTCCCTGGTTCATTTGCATGGTGAGGCGATCCACAGTTGCTGAGCGATTGGCCCTCACCAACCAACCTTCGAAGGCGCCGCTCACCTCTACGATCAATGACTCGTGGCGCTCCACAGTTTGATCTCCTGTCACTCGAAATTGTTCCATTTGTCCATTCACGATACACTCTCACTACAGACGTACGGGAACATTTCACAAAATTAGCAGTTTAGGAAATGCTGGCACCATGAGCTCGATATCCAATAATCATCCCTTTTTCTAACTCGGATAAATCACGTCCTTTCCATATCGCAGCTGGTGTCGATATGCTAAGCAAACAGCCAACACACGCCCTTATATATGCACGGAGTTTGACTTTGACACGTGCCTTATTTCCTTGGCTATGCGCGCGTGATGTCAGAAGTACCTGGTGGTTCTAATAATGTGACTCGGGTATGTATCTGTATATTATAATTCGTGTACATCCGTAATTGTAGCCTTATATCCGAATATTACGAACCGGTATCTGGGTACACGTATAATTAAAGCCTGACCATCGGGTTTAGTAGAACCTGGGAACCTTGTATCCCGATATTCGGGTAACTATATTGTTAAAACCCGAACCTCGGTGTAAAAAGCGGACTCTAAAAACCGGGAAAATAGTTCTTCAAATCTACACAATGACGTAAACAATAACGCGACTCACGACGTAGAGCGATAATTTTCATAACCCAAACGTTTTACTCAGGCCAGAATATCGCACCCCCACAAGAAAAGTGACATGTCGAAATTTTTAAAATTTATTTTTAAATGCGGATTGTGTTCTAAATACATACGCCTTCTACCTGGAAAAGCGACACAGGTCGAATTGCAATACTTCCTGCGTGAGTTCGCTTGTGTCAACTCAAGTAATGCTCTATAACGAACCAAGAACAGTGCTCTCTCCTTAACAATTTCATGTTTTTGACTTGTCACTTTTCTTGCGGGAGTCCGATGTATCATACTCTAGCTGTAGTTCTGGACGTTAATACTTAACAACAACATGTACCTAGGAAATGAGTTATCCTGGTTAGAAAACCGTTCTAGTAAAAACAATGGTACACGGATATTTATTTACCCGGGTATTCGGAGGCACTAGCTCCAACATTCGGTCATGTACACCTAATTATCTTCTGTACAAAATTGTCGTCTTACAGTAATATTATGGCAAAACTCTTGTGAGCCGAAAAACAAACAGTTTTATAATCTTACCACTAACTGAAATTTGTACGACAAAATTATAAAATTTACTGTAGTCTATAACAGTAACTAAAAACGAACCACAATGAAAATACCTGTTACTAATTACTAGCAAGATTTTTTCTCATGGAGCGGACATTTATATTTGACAATTTTGCGACCTAAATTTTAACGCCCAAAGAAATACACTGCTATTCAACAAATGAAGAAACAGTGTCAATCAGTAAACTCTCGTTATCTACGAGGCTGGGTCACTGCCACGTGACGCAGACAAGAATCGATCTCCGGTCTTCTAGGCGCCACTCGTCCCTCGGAGGGAGGTCTGCCTTTCTGAGTCATTCGAAAAACCTTCGACGAATTTCAGTTACGTGGAAGCTGATGCAGCACGGCATGTCGACGTGTGTGTTCGCTAGCCTAAATGTCTCCGAAAGCAGTGAAAAAAAACATGTTGGTGTTTGTGATGGAACTCGTAAAATCGATCTCCGGTTGGAGGCTAGGTCACAAAAGTCAAAGTAGAAACAACACGCTTTCATTCGTTTATCAGCATGTCCATTAAATAGGACGCTTGTAGCGACGAAGTTGAAAAGTCAAAGAAATGTCTAAGCCAGCACCGGGATACGAACTCCCATGTTTCTACGACTCCCGACAGTAAGTCGATTGGCCAAAAAGTATTCACCACTGCAATGCCATTTGTAACTCAATCGTCATATAATGTATGTTGCACTTTAAAAGAAAAAAAAATATTGATAATTGGATTTTCTTTCAACCTGAAAACTTTGTTTATGCTTCCATATTTAGGCACATGCTGAAGCAGCATTTGTGTTGTTCAGCAATGAAAAAAGCATCGTTCCATCGCAGACGGAATCCAGTATCCTATTACGAAAACTAATTTTAGGGATTTAATTAGAATTGTTCTTGTGAAGGCAATATGTTACGTCAAAATTACTAACAACATCACGACATGTTTTGTGAACTCGAAGATAATAACGTTCAGTTTCGGAGCTACGCAGTACCGGTTCTGGATCCATAAAGGACACCTACATAACCTGGACGTTAAAACACTTTCTGAAAACAGTAGTGTATTTCTGGTTTGCGCATATTATAAAAGAGAAGGTAAAAAAATCTTTTTGTACAATTAACTTGCAGCAAATGCGTATTCTTCTCACTGAAATCATCGATTTAAAAATCACTTTATTTGCGCTTTCATTTCAATCATATACACTAAGACACTAGAGATAGATATACAAGGTGCCATTTCATTGAAACTCGGATCACCAAGTCGAAAACATTAAAGCACGTAATTTATTGACGTTAATGTGAAGACTGTTTCTTTTACAACAATATACTGATATCGAAAGAAAGATAATACGTGTGAGCTATTATCAGCCGTTTAGTAGTGTGCACACGCATACAGGGTGATTCAGACCACCCGTCTCAACCCTTTCTTTCGAAAACGGGGTACCAGAGCGTTGTACAGAAAAACATTTCTTCACCCAACGGTGGACCTTTCGTCACCTCAATCTGCTTGAAGTAGTAGAAAGTGCAGTCAACTTCAGAATTCAAAATGGCAACAGGGGTCAAGTTTGGTATCGTTGGATAGAGATATTAAACAAATGTTTGGTTTAAATTTTTTTTCTTATGAAAAAACGCACCTCTAATTTCCTCGCCGAGCCGGCCTCTATTCTGTAGTCTGCTACGCGGTGCAGCAGCGGGGAAGGAGAGGAGACGATATGCAAAGCACAGCTTCCCATTCCTCCTTCACCGCGCCGTCATCAAGCAGCTTGAAATCGCTACTGAGAATTGTTTGAATTGGACGGAATTCGAAACTACGATTTCCAGACGAGCACGTAATCTGTTATATTATGGTATAGAAGGGGAACTCTACCACGTGATCAATTTTCGTTAGGTGTTTCAATGTAACGTTTATTAGCCTACGTTTAAAATGTTGGGTCCAACGGAAATATNTATATATTTAGTATAAATTACTACACCAAGAGATTTGTTAATTTTACGTATGTTCAATTTTAACCTTTCCTTTTGGGAAATGACAGGATTGCTCTACAGAGCTTAATTCAGCATTGTAAAAATCGTAAGCAATACATTTAAGATTGCCTTGGTGGGGCGGAGGTGCTGCCACACTTCAGTCAAACTTTTGATGCGATTAATGTGTGTATGTATACATATAGTGTCCATAATCGCATCAAAAAATTATCTGACAGCAATGAAAAAAACAGCGTATGTTCCATGTTGTCTACCTCGTCTGTTTTCACGTTTAATCTCAAATGCAATTTATGTTTATTTCTTGATGTAAGACGCTTGTTATACAGGGTGATTCAAAAGGTTACTCAAAAATATTTATGGCTAATAGGTGAGTCCATTCTGAGTCGAAATAATATAGGAACATGGGGTCTGCGGTGTACCATTTCCGAGTTTAAAGCCGTTTAGTGTAGCCAATGAGGCGCGAGCGCAGGACAGATTAAGCCTTCCGTGGAAGAGAGCTCTCGCCTCATTGGTTACACTAAACGACTTTAAATTCGGAAACGGTACACAGCAGACCCCATGTTCCTATATTATTTCGANTCAGAATAGGATCACCTATTAGCCATAAATATGTTGGAGTAACCTTTTGAATCACCCTGTATAAGCGTTTTCACATTCTTTTTTCTTTCCAATAAAACAATTATAATCGATGATTCGATTCGAATGTTTTCTAATCCTGCTTACATAAAAACGTTGTCGCACTAATGTCCCGGGATAATTTGCAGTGCTCTAGGCACCGACGTAGAAACTATGTATTTACGACTATAGTAAGTAGGGTAAAAGTGTACCATTTCTGGAACTGAAATAGCTTCTTCATTGTCTGGGTATTTTTGTTTATAAATAAATAATCAGGTACTCAAGGAAAACTTACAAACAAATAGAAAGTAAGTAAAGAGTTAAATACATGTGTGTCGGTTGACAAAGCTACAAGATTCAGAGACATCACTTGTACGTAAAAAGTATGAATAAGAGGACAAAAATATAAAAAAAAAGAAAAAAAGAATGGAACAACAAAAATAAACATAAGACAGAAGTGAGATAAGATATCTATAAGAAAATGTGCACTATGTAATAGAAATAGAAAAAAAACTCTGACAGAAGGGTAAAGATAGAAGAGAGATAAGATAAAATATCTATAAGAAAAAGTACATGAGATTTAAAAAAAAGGTTACAGAAGGATAAAGGCAGAAGAGACATAAGATACCTAAAATAAGAAAGTATATAATGTGACAGAGACAGAAATGCAAAATACATCCAGATCAGTAATGTCAAACGTCTCATACTTTGCAAGTATAGTAAAGGTAACAAGTATACATACACATTCACTCTTAAGAATTGCATTTTAATTCGAAAGCACTCCACCACTGGTAAGAACACTACTATACTCCAACAACGCATGATACTGTGTTTGACAACAATAATTGTTTGAACATTTGCTTATGATATTTTCACTGTCCTATATGCACTCAGAGTGCTGTTAAATAAGAAGAGCCTTTTGACTTTTCACTAACATCTGTAACCACTTTTATTGAATTATACTTTTGTTATGGGGATGGTGGAAGGTATCCAGATTGCTTTTATTTTACGTGCAGTATCAATTAATTCAGCCAAAACTTTATTCAAATTATAATATATGTAACTGCGTTTTTTGTAAATCAAACTGACTGTGCGATTTTTGTTTACCAAACTGCTTAATTTCCACAGCAATTTCCTTNATTTCCACAGCAATTTCCTTCAAAACTATTAATTACAGTGTGTTCTAAACAAAACTCGTAACTGTCAGTCCCTTAAACTTCATTCTGTACTTGAAAACTTCCATTCGATCGCGGCCAGACGTATGGGGCACACCATCTCTGAAGTTGTGCAGGCACTGGGCTTTCCACGGACCACCGTGTCAAGAGTGTACCGTGAATACGTGGATTCTAGAAAAACCGCCGCCGCCAGGGTCAATTGCCGTGGCGTACAACGTGTGTATGACGGGTCGCCGTCGGCTAGCTCGGATAGTAACATCGAATAGACGGGCCACATTGCAACAGATCACTTACCAATTCAATGCTGGGCAACAACGGCGTGTGAGCAGCCATACCATCCAGAACCATCTCCTCGCTATGGGGTACGTAAGCCACTGTCCCACTAGGGTACCCCTGCTCATCGTACGTCACAAGACACAACGGTTAAGATGGGCTCAGAAAAACCGCCATTGGACCCTCGAAGACTGGAAAAAGGTCGCCTGGACCGATGAGTCGAAGTACAAGTTGGTACACGCTGATGGAAGAGTACGAGTGCGTCGCTTAGCACGAGGCGATGGATCCCTGGGATGCTGTCGATAGAGATGTGCGCCCCATAGACCCTGCTCCGACCGATCTCCGTACATTGTGAGACTGTACAGCGATCATGGATCGGTATGGCTCCCCAACGCTTCCGGTGTCTTGTGGAGTCCATGCCACGCCGCATCGCCGCCGTCATCACAGCGAGAGGGGGTGCTACCCGCTACTAGGTAGGTATCTGTAATTAATTGCTCTTCAGTGTAAAACACTTGATTTTGTATATTCTCCTGCGTAATGTTTTTATATATAATTAGCCATTTCTAGTTCGTTAAGAGTCAAACACATCTAGCACATTTTAAAATGACCGCCCTATTGCTTCAAGAGGGCCGAATGAGTATCCAATTCACTCTAGATCTTGAAAAATATAATTTTACTGGTTTGCACAAACAACATCGAAATCCGCTATCTAGCCAATTTGAGAATTTAAAAATAAAAAAAAAATCTAGATCACTCTTGAAAGACGTAGCGAATTTAATTTTTCGTAGCTTGGTAAGTGAACGAAANTAAACACGAACGACTCTTTTCACCTGAAAACTCTGCATTCAAGNAATATCTGAACGCTCTTGTCATCAAAAGCTCCCGAGAAATACCTCGCGGAAGCTCTTCGTGTGCTCAATCCCAAAAATGGAACGTCCGTCAAGGGACTGTTTGGGACTCATGCCGATGTACTGTTTACACTGTACAAGATTTCATTTTGCTCTAAAATTAAAGGACACACTTAACAACTGCCTTGAGCTGTGTAAATAATTTTCAAGAATAATTTCATTTTACATAATTTCCTTTCATATCTAACAAATTACAACGATTCCTAAACAGTGACATACGATAATTTCATAGACACGTATTAAAAGCTGAGCTCATTTTTACTCTATTAGTAGACTACTAAAAATATATCGAAGCATATTTCATTAAAGTACACTGAAGAGCAACGGAATTAGAGATACCTGCCGTTTTAGCGAAACGGCGCTGTGGTCGCCCCGTCAATTTGAATAGTACGGGCGTGGCACGTGACCGAGATGACGTCAGACTTTGTACTGACCGTCTGACCGTTTGTTTACCAAACTGCTTAATTTCCACAGCAATTTCCTTCAAAACTATTAATTACAGTGTGTTCTAAACAAAACTCGTAACTGTCAGTCCCTTAAACTTCATTCTGTACTTGAAAACTTCCATTCGATCGCGGCCAGACG
>KZ874885.1:36924-49334 GCA_003456935.1 Machilis hrabei
ACGAAATTTTGCGTTTTAAGCGAAACGAAATTTCGCGCTACGCTTCGTTTGGATATGACAGAACCGATGCTGGTACTGTAACTAATCAAAGCCAATTTTAATACTCTCAACGAAACACAATTGGTGAACTGAACGTCACGTTGCATGGGCATTACTGTTTGACGTAATACATTTGGTTATAACAGCTAATGTGGTGTGGAGGACCCATCCGCGACGTAACGACGCTTCAGTATGGCTGATTTTTTTTTTCCACCACTTAACACACAGACGATGATAAGTTATTTTTCAGCTATCACATATTGAGAGGACCCCAATTTTAACGTCTTTCCAGAAAGACGCCCACAATAAGATTTGAACCCGGATTTTTTCGATCAGGAGAAGATATCACGTTGTCGTGTTGGTAGGCGTGGGCATCATCGTCATAATATATATCAGAATTAGATAAACGGGATCAAAGACTGCCTTCTTGATCAATAAAGCCCACCTCACTGGTCTGGTTTTAGCGCAAATGCCTTTACATGGGAATGTTGTGGGTTCGAATTCTGAGTAAGGCATGGATGTTTGTGGTTATTCGCTCATGTCCACCGTCGTGCCACGAGTCCATGACCCATCCACTGTCGGTACGATGCAAAACAATACCAGTACGTAATATTCACTAAAAGCTTTGAATTCTAGCACGTTAAACTGACCGGTTTCGCTCTTCCCCAGCTAAACAGCTACACTTTTAACTATGAAGTGAAATTCAAAATTCAAGATGGATTTGGCAATTTTTTTTTTCTAGTTTTTACAATCACTACGATATTATTTTAATTACTACTTCCTTCACACACATCTGGTCTTAGGACTGAAAGCTTGTTATTAAGTCTTGCAAAGAATCTAACAATGCAAATAATACGAAATATTGTTTTTAATAACATGGGATTAATTTTAGAACTAATTTCATAATGAAAATTAGTACAAGAATACAGTTTCCGTTTCCCACAAAATGGATTTTAATTAAAATATGCCTGCCTGCAGCCATATACTTCCAAAGCTCAACAAAAGTTCAGCAAATTTAACTACCTTTGAACGCACAACAATATATTAAAGCGTAGCATTAAACAATATGAAAAGTTATCAAAATTAGTCCAATCCTCACTTTTTTATTTTCCTTTTATTAAAACATTATTTACCTTTTAAGTACTCATTACAATGCGAAGTGGGATTCTCCCAACGCTGTTATTGCACCTTTATGCAAAATTCAATAAACAAATCTAAAATAATTTCATAGCACACTTGTATTGGAGGTATTTGTCGTTACTAAATACAATTCACTAAACTAGTTGCACCGTTTGTAATTACTAAAAGCATACATGTATTTATATGGTTTCATTAAAAAGCATTTTCGTAATTTAACATTACTGCATAGCATAGCCTACTCATAATATAAAATAAATAATTGGTGGTAGGCTATACTCCTAACAAAACGTGCGAAATAACATTAGACACACGGTAAGATGAACAATGACTACTAAATTAAGAAAACACGGCATGCACGAGTTTATTTGACACACGGTACAAAGAATAACAATTACAAACAATAACTATAACTAGTAAATTAGGAAAATTACGGAATGCATTAGTTTAAAATGTTACCGATAAATGAAAGGTGACGCACGTAATAAATGCTAATTTAGTGTGGCTATACGTCCTACCAAAAGTGTACAATAATGAAAATGTCCTGTTTAATCTAAATTGCACGGACCCGGTTGAGGTATCGCCAGAAAAAAAATTGCTCACCATAGGCCCGAGTAATCCATTGAGCAAGCAATTTCTCGAAATCCTCTCGTCTTTCTCTACGTAATTAGTTCAGGTGTACGCGATTTTACTTATGAACCCGTATAACAACACGACATAGTGAATCGGTCTTCTTGTGTGTTACAAGGAAATCTCTCGGCTCTCAATGGCCAAGGCATACTAAACTGTGTGCATATGATAAACAAAATTCCGTTAGTTAGTAAGTAAATGTGCGATTAAAATGCCAATAAAATTCGTCCTTGTTGGGTAATACTATCTATACTCAATGGTAATACCTAAATAATTATTTGTTCTACTTAAACTTCAACATAGCATAGTTGTAGCATGTCAGATTATAAAGCGGATAACCACGGTTCGATCTTAACCATTACATCCATTTTTTTACTTATATCTGTTGGGATACTTACTATTTCATACTGAAATAACAAATACTTGAATCGTTTGCTTTAAACAACGATATTTTATGTACGCATCGACATATACTACTCAATAATTTTCCTTTAACTTCAGTTACTTCAAACATTATCTTCACTACAATCCAGTACATTTTAAAAATCTTTATCTGTATTGATTTATTGCGTGTACATATAGTTTCCAGAACAGAGCTTCATACACATTATTAGGCTTAGTCTCGACATAAATACGATCAAACAATCCGGAAGCCAAATGAACAATGTATGCCAAATAACCGCCCCCCAGCCCTTATATGGTTTATTGTAACACTAAATAATTGAACACGTATTTATGGCTAAAATATAAGTTATTGCTGTAGTGTGTTTGAAAGTGCTTTTGTTTTTCCACTAATTTTTTTAAAATATTTATTGTGATTGTTACAGATGTAATTCCAACCTTATTCGGTAATTATATTGAGACATTTGCAAGCAGGAGCTACAGAGAGTTCACTGCAATGCTAAAACAAAGGAGTTAACGAAATAAAAAACTATAAAAACAGTCTACCTGCGAACAATTTCTTAATTGATAAGAAGGATTTAGATACATTTTCGCACAACATTAATTAAGTGTGAATGAACTCGTTCACAAAACGAGGTTAGTACAAAAACATCTCGTTGTTTAAATTAAATGCTTTTAGATTTGTTATTGGAATATAAAATACCAAGTATACACACACCACACAACAATACAACTTAATTTTATTTAAAAATAAAGTATCAATGGATCTTACTTCAGTCGTCCGCTTGACAGTCTCACATGCTGCCACTACGCTATCTTTAAGTACGTGAAGAACTAATTTTGATTTTTTAGGTAGGTACCACCCGGCATGAACAAGTTTTGAACGATTTTTTGGCCACTATAGGCGATGGTTCATTCTAACTATACTTTCCTTACTAAAATATTGCCCTTTTGTAGATAACAGTTTCGAATTAACCACTTGTTTTTATCATTCATTTCAATAATTACTAGAACAGTATCTTATATGTGGTTTAAGTTTCCTGACTGAATCCTGGATATTTTATTCATCTAAAGCAGCGATGGGCAGTCATAATTACATTTTCATCTAAATATTCATTTTTGTGATGATCGCAAATGTAATTAGTAATTATTGACCTATCTAAATACCAATTACACATGTATTCAGTAATTATTGTCATACGTAATTACCAAATACAAATGTATTTAGAAAATATTGACATACCTAATTACTTATGTATTTAGTAATTATTGACATACCTAATTACTAATGTATTTAGTAATTATTGATATGCCAAATTACTAAATGCAGTTATAATTAATAATTATTAACGTACCCAAATACTAATTACAAATTCATGGTTAAGCTCTTGATCGTTATATGATAATTAAAATGAATGTCGGTTTACGATCATAAATAATAATAAAATTGTTAAAATACGTTTTTAATATAGCATAACGTTTCAAGGAAGAGGAACTGGTTTCCTTGAAACGTTATGCTATATTAAAAACGTATTTTAACAATTTTATTATTATTTATGATCGTAAACCGAGATTCATTTTAACTAATTACAAATGTATTTAGTAGTTATTGACAAGTCTAATTACTAAATACAATTGTAATTTGTAATTATTGGCGTACCTAAATACTAATTACAAATGTGTTTAGTAATTATTGATATATGTAAATACTAATTACAATTGTAATACTTATTACGTTATTTGTAAATACTAATGACAAATGTTTTCAGTAATTACTGACACATCTAAATACTATTACTGAAAACATTTCTCATTGGTAATTAAACATGTCCTTAATAAGTCATTACAACTGTAATTAGTATTTACATATGTAAATAATTAATAAATACATTTGTAATTAGTGTTTGGCTATGTCAATAACTACTCATTGCATTTGTAATTAGGTGTGTCAATAATTACTCATTGCATTTGTAATTAGGTATGCCAGTAATTACTCATTGCATTTGTAGCTAATTAGGTATGTCAATAATTACTAATTATATTTTTAATTAGCAATTACGTATATCAATAAATACTAATTACAATTGCAAATGCTAATTAGTAATTAGCTAAATACAAATTGTCCCATCCTTGATCTAAAGAGCCATCGTGTGGTCCGAATATGACGTGTTTCTCGAATTGTTAGCTTGGATACTCTAATTTGAGCATTCTGCACGCCGGAATTAAATTTTCGTATTAATTTGTGTATTATTTTCAATGTCAAAAGTTGTCAGCCACGTTAACAATCTCAACGGTCACCTCAAAAGAAAAGCAAGCTTCGGAAGTGGTGCCTCACACATATAGGTCTGCATGTAAATTATTTGTCATGTTGAGAGGTGGTTTATAGACGAGTGCATAGGGCCTACGTGTAATAAGGAACTCCAGTCAAACATCTGTGAAATGTCTGTCCGCAACAATAATATCGGACATATTCAAAACAGCTGCCGAATTTTACTTGAAAATATTTAAGATAGTATTTCGATTTCAAATAGACAACCCTTAGCTAACGCTTAATATTGATATGTACAGTACAGACTTTAAGAAAGTCCAGTGCTCGACCACGAGCGCCGTTGCAAAGTGTGTTGATTCAACTAAGCTAACAATGACGCTAATATCATAGGCGAACAAACCTCGAAGATGGTGCTCTTTGTGGCACTAAATTAGCATTCATAGCAAAACTTCATTTACCTCACCTCTAATTCATGGTCAGCTGGAAGGCATTGATGTTAAATACTGTACAAGGTGTACATCCGGCAGTCACGCATTTAATTTAACCTGAAGAANAATCAGAAAAATTGACAAATTAGGCGTGTTCCATTTCACCGAGATACATTAACTACGGTGTTTACACACAGTGCAACAGCCTTATGTTCCCTGTATCCATTACGAAAGACACATGTTAAGAAAAATGTAGTGTTGTTAAAGTCGTACAAGAAAATTAATTTAGGTACCGAAGGATGCGCATGAAAAATGATTTGCCGTTTGCATCCCCACAATATCCAAATATACACACATAATGTGTCAATGCGAACAGAAAGAGATTGACACCAAGACTGTAAATGAACAGAATGTACAGTACGTGTGTAATTACTATTTAATAAATTATCCGACTAATTTTTGCTGGAAGCCAGATAAACTGTTCAGAAAGGTGCCCGTTTGTTACTCTATTTTTACAGAAAAAGTATACTGCCGATATCATTATACACGAACAATAAAATCGTAATAATACTCTTTCCTCAACAGTTACTGTTAGGGATAACTGGCTTCTCAAGTGACCCCCCAAAATAGTAAAAATACGTGGACTGTTGTTTCCTAACTCGACATGTACAACATACCAAATTCTACGAAAAAAACTGCACTCGACATATACAGTACTCGCTGAATGACCATTAAGATACAGTACAACCCTGCCTACACTAATTTGCCTACACCTTCAAAAGGAGCTGAAATGCTAGAGCAAATACAGAAACAACTACGTCAAATGCCTACTTGATGGATTACACCCAATAAAATCTCAAACGCATCTAGTTTGTCTTGGGACTTTTTAGTTTTGCATTATCTTGCTTGATACTAATGTCAAACAGGTGGACTAAGGTATAATTAATTCTTATGCCAGGGTTGAATCCCTAATGCGAACAAATGGAATGCAGCTGAGATACCAATCAAATCTAACTTTTGGGCACCTGAAGAGATACCAATAAAGATGAATAATTTATAGATGACGAAATCACTTGTGGGTTGGTAACTGATTAGATACAGATAAGATGAAGTATTTGCATGAATAATTTGTGGGTGAGATGATTACAGTTATTATCCGTAGCATCCTCAACTAACCAACAATTAAATCTGCTAACTCTAAGCGAGCGGGTGCGTCCTTCATTAATATTGGTGCCACATTAAAATTTAGTGTGAAGTATTTCTAAGCTACTAACGTGTGTTGCAATTCTACGCCATGATTAAAACGGCCGGCACAGGGTCCATCCAAGTATCGATCCTGTATACAAAAAAGCGAGTCAAGGAAATGTGGCCGGGACAAGAAGTAATTCGTTCTGATTAACTTCGGCAGACTGGACGGACACTATTGGACGGAGTCATCTTTAACCACCTCGAAGACGAAGTCTGTGGAGATTCGTAACTGCTGTCAACGTCCCGGGCTCCCTTTATTGTCGTGAAGCCGTTCGTATCGTCATAAACTCTAAATTAAACAGTGTAATTGATTTTTCTACCCACGTTATCTTCAGAAGACAAACGCAATTTGTACAAATTATAACAGGATGCTGCGGAGCGTGAACAATTTCGGTTGCCGATACGTAGAGTAAATGGCAAAGTTGCTTACTCCTGGTGTTTACTTCATAACTGATAATCCGCTACATTCTAATCTGGTACAGGCAGTTACAGTCATGAAGTCGACACCACGAGAAGCTCGTTTTTTTATTCCAATTTTGGATTACTTTCCAGCACCTTTTACTTACGTGAAACATCTGAATTGGTATTTCAACAATTCCTAATGTAAAGTTCCATTGTAGCGTCTCCAACATACGGTGCTCCAAAGATACTAATGTATAAGAGAAGCTAATTCCGATTAATTTTACGTCGTATCAACATCACGCGAGTCATTTCACGACGACAAATATGAATCATATTTGTAATAGACGCGAAATGATAATCAGAAACATACATCGAATTCGATCGGGTAACGTGCCAGCATGGAGTCCAATGAGTTGACTGTTACATCAGTGACGTCGGCTAGAGGAAGCAAAAATACGTATACCCATAAACGAATAAATTCATCGCTTAAAATGGACTTTCCCTTTACCTGCCTGTCTACCAAAACAAGTGCAACACTATATTTTCCTTCGAATTATCAGGTAGTGCAATCGCAATCTGTTCCGGAATTATCAGAGGTTGACTGAAAGCCTCTGAAATTAGCGTTCCTGAAAACCCATGTACACAATATGTCACTATTAACCAGCAGTGGCTAGAGGCGTGATTGCCAACCTGTATTTACTAAAGCATGACAGTTCTGCGCATAACTTAATGCAGAATGCTTTAAAAATTCATCCTTACGTCAACATTAAAAGCACTTCATGATACCATATGCGACTGACAGTACTCCTGCAGTAAACAAGATTTTGGCAACGAATCCCTCTTCACTGGGAAATCTATCTGTCTCGAGTTGGCGCTGCAATTAACTTGGACATAATTAAGAAAACTCAATGACGTTTGACCATGAAACCCACTGGAATCATTAAAACACGTTTTTCCCGAGCACTAGCTTTTCTGTGGCGTGCTGTCAAAGAAACTGTACTCTACCTTACAGTACCAGCATCGATTCTGTCATATCCAAACGAAGCGTAGCGCGAAATTTCGTTTCGCTTAAAACGCAAATTTTCGTTCACTTACCAAGCTACGAAAAATTAAATTCGCTATTACGTCTTTCAGGCGAAGCCTGAAAGACGTAGCGAATTTAATTTTTCGTAGCTTGGTAAGTGAACGAAAATTTGCGTTTTAAGCGAAACGAAATTTCGCGCTACGCTTCGTTTGGATATGACAGAATCGATGCTGGTACTGTACATCTCTTGCCTGTAGCAGTGTTCTAAAAATTCAATCTAAACGCAATTTACAGCATCTTTTAATGAGCCGTTAATAAGTACTCTAAAATTATGCAATAGAGAAACTACACAAAACAGTCTCGCAAATATGTAATATGTTTCAATTTATGTAACTTTCATTACCTTACATAAAAACTTTATACGTTACATTTTCTGTCTCACGATGAATTTCCGTAATTAACGTTAACACGATTTCTCTTAAATACTTAAGTAAAATCAGTACAGAAAGTAAACACCACATATGTTGTAACACATTCACTTGGTGGCAAAGAATTTGAACTTTAAAAAGGCTGCTGCTAGCTTTGAAAATGTAAACAACACGAGCGTTTATTTTATAATGACATTTCACATTTCAAAGAATATTTCATTGCTATTGCTATTGGATTATGGTCCCACTGTTATGACATCTCAGGTCTAATGGAGACCCCATCCGCGTCGTAATGTCGATTCAGAATATTTCAATCAACCTCTGTTAATTTAGAAATTAAATAAAACACAACTTGAAATAAAACTGTAGACAAAGTTAATATCTTCTAACTACGTGAGATAAACTCAGTTCTGATATTTAATTATGTTTTTATTAAATTCATGGAAAACTGCAAAATTACAATACTCATACTAGTTTTGTACTCCAATGTCTAAAAAAAAATACTGACGTCGTAAAATGTGTATTATACGTACACAACATCTGAACATTTAATGACATCAGTTAGTTTTAGAGATACAAGAACAATGTATCGGTCCTGAGTTAATAAAAGTTCATGACGAAAAACAAGCCGATGTGGATCGAAATATTTCCTTTCATACATCAATAAAAACAATTTTTACTTACAAAGGCACGTTTTTTAGGTGAAGTGGTCTTCAGGTTCGGCAATACACACGCGTAAACGAGTTATAAGTTACGTACGTATAATAGGCCTACATTTTAAAAAAAACATAAAACTCCTGGAAGGACTGCATGATTACGGTTCATTTGCTTCACATTTTAGTAGCACCTATATATTTAGTGTTACACTGATGCCTTAATATGTACACTGTACAGCTACTTTATTACACATTCTACTGAAAAGCAGCCTGCAAGTAAAGGTGTCAATTTTTACTCTGTAATTTAGGAAAACCCATGATCCCAACAAATATAGTCTAAGTTTGGTGTTAAATCAAGCTTAAAACATCGATGTACGCCTACTTCTGTTTTGGAAAATATAGTGGGCCACCTCTCAAAGACATCTCTACAACAAAGTACGTTTAAATAATTAATAAATATTAATTCAGCTTCTTTCACACTTCGACAAGAGATAAAATAAATCGACTGACAAAGTTAACTGTATGCAAGGTATATTTATTTTGCATCAACTATTGCTGGGTTAGATTGTGGGCAATGTGCCAAAACGTTTCGTACTACTATTGAGTATAGATACTACGTATGCGCCAAGCACTGAATAGTGGGTATATCAATTTATTATTAATAGGCTACAATAAATACCCTTACAACGGAAATTTAGACCAAACTATCCCAACTTTACGTTCCTCTTTCTGTCAACAAGTTGTCCATGGCCATCCATCAAAACGAAATGGTTCCATATAATTGCTCAAAATCTAACGTATCCTGTTTCGATTTATGATTTGTCTGTAACAAAATGATCCACCAAGAACTGATCTCATTTTGGTAGTGTTCTGATGTAACATCTAATTTCAATTTATCGACAAAAGTACTTGTACTTTTCAAATTGTCCGTGTTTGTTGTGATTTTAGTGGTCTAAAACGGGGTGAACCACGAAAAATTTCAATCAGTAATACCTTGTGTGTCGTTCCGCCACTTTATGTGCTTGCATTGTTGACTATCCTCTCCATCATTGTGTACAAATATGGTCTCTGACTAGTTGGCGATTCACTAAAATGTTTCGGTCACGATCGTTTCGGATCTTATATTTTGGTTACTATTCGGTTATCGGTTATTTTCAAAGGATTTCGATTCCATTTCAAACCCTGTGTAGAGCAACACGAAAACAAACCAATCCAAAATACTAATAAATCAATAATTCTTCTTCATTTTTTTTAAACCGTTTTCCGACTTACGTCCCTAGTACTGGCTTGCGACACTTGTTAATACATTGGTATCAGATTTTGTTTGACTTGCTCTACACAGGAGTTAAATTAATGTTTTTTCCACTCATTAAATAAGTAGTTTATATTGAATGACACACCATCTGTACTCTAGAATTTTTTGTAGTTGCATTTCTTTAACATTGTACAAGACAAGCTAATTATAGGACGAAAGTCGAAAAAAAAAAACGGTTTCACGTTACTTAATGTAACCAAAACACTTTATCTGGGACTCCGTAGAATTAAAAAAAAGATGTCTGCGCAACATCTTCTAATTTTGTAAATTATTTTACCTTTACCTACGTCTTCTAGGAGAAAAGGAAATAATTGTACGATACTGCATACTCTGCAAATCTCGAGAGCTCGAGTAAAATTAACCTCCTCCTTTACTTCAGTTTGCGTCAGTCCTATTGCCATTTAGCCGCTTACAGCACATCGTCCATGCCCCACACAATTTTGTTTAAATAAATTTGCATAATCCCAATCAAAAACCCCATTGCAGTCACACCTTTCACAAAATCTCCAAATTATAAGGTCCCCAAGAGTCGGACGAACAAAGAGAGCAGAAAATAACTGAAGCCTTGTCACTTTGCATTTTATAATGGATACGTATAATAAATTTCGGAAAAAAAAAAACAGAACTGCTAGGCTGGTCGGGCGGAGTCCAGACAATGCTAATATGTACGCCCACTGACTTAAGCGGCCTCCTACGTTTGAAAGTCCAAGATGCTGATTTGGCGTAAGTTATTTTTAAATTACGAACATTCAACAGACACACTAAAAAAAGTTGTTCAAGTAATTAAATTAGGCAGTTACTTTTTTATAAACTCTTTACTTAGTCAAAAACCTAATCATACACAAGTTGTTTGGTAAAGACGTTATAGTGTAGGTCAACAGAAGGTAAATTCTTGCTTATAAACAAGTAGGAATGTCCTGTTACAAAATGGCCGACTTTTCTAGCGAATTGATACCGAAGCAAGAGATATGCGGTATTTAAGATACATATGCAAAATATTTTCCAAAAGCGATTCACGCTGTATCAGAGACAACTAAAATAACTCAATATTCAGTAATTGGAACGATACTGTGCGAGCTGTTGCGACGCCACGCGACATTTTCAGTCTACTCGTTACAAAAACGCGTGAATAGTACGCTGAAAAGCATAGGGGTGCCTCGCTACAACACAACACAGCCCTCGTTCAAACCACTAATAGCTGTTATTTTATACTTTCCTGTGCGTGATTCAATTTTTGGGAAACGTTTGTACTCCAGCTTTTTCAGTTATTGTTAATTTCTTTCCAGGTCAACATTTTGGCCGCCGACCGGATCGGAGAAAAAACACAAATTTTGTCGGCCGGCCGCATCGGAGAGGAAAACTAAAGACGGGCGAATAATAATAATAATAATAAAAAAGTACAAGTACGAATACAAACCGTACCGACGTAAAAATATCTCAAATGTCGGCGAAAACAAAATTCTCTTTGTTGAGTTATTTATAACTGTACCTGTCTTCGGTTTCAACGCATTCAGACTTTTTTATATTTTATATTTTAACGCTTTCAGGCATGCTTGATACACATAACTAAATACCAAACAAGTTGCTATTATTTGGGTATACACGTTATTATGCATTATATACGAAGTGCATTCAAAACGCTACCGGAATCACCGGCTGGTATTAAAAAGTTTAGCGCTACAGCCATTACATATCGAAGTGCGCTGACATCGATCTTGGTGCTCGCGTAGGAATCGACTCGACTGCTCCACTCTTATATCACAGTTGCTTGACTGCTGAAGTGTCCGAGTATGCTGGCGGAATGTCGAAATTTGAACAGTCTAATAGGAACTGCAGTTCACTAGTTCGTGGCTAAAAAAAATGACAATCGTGCCGTAGCCTCCCTACTTCCCCCGACCGTGCACCGTGCGACTTTTGGCTGTTCTTTACGCTGAAAATGATGCTTTAGGGTCGTCGTTTCTCTTAAGTGGATCACAGAAAAAAGACCATGGCGGGCTTATGCGTATTAAAAAGAGACCATTAAAAAAAATTAAAATTTGTGTGTGTATGAGAAAAAGAAAAGTATATCACAGGTAATTTAGGTTTCTAAGGCCAATGTTCGCTCGGTAAANTTTTATAAAAAATTCCGAAATGTTTCGTGACGTGAAAAATGTAAGTTGGCTGTCAATAAATAAAAATTCGAAACACATAATATGGAAACATAATCGTATTTAATTTTTCAAACTATCACTATGTGGGTTGGTATTAACACTTACCTATTTAATATGCCACCATGTGTTTCAGTAAACAGAGTGAAAGCCAAACACTACGGTACCACGCTTTTCTATTTCAATAGAACTTTTACAACATTTACTATTTGAGTATTTATTTACCGACAGGTTGGCCTAGTGGTTAGAGTGCTCGCCTCCTGATCGGGAGGTCCCGGGTTCAAA
>KZ874886.1:24435-37075 GCA_003456935.1 Machilis hrabei
TGCTAAATGACGTGTTGAGCAAGCTCTCAATGTTGCCCGTATGCGTGTTTACATAAAGTACAGTTTACACCAAAAGTTCACTAACCACAGTTAGATTTAACGTTTGAATGAGTTCTGCAATTGTTGATAATGAACATTATGTAAGCAATGTTCATTCGGTAAGGACGCAAGCTGGCAACATCGAGAACTTGCTCAACACGTCATCCAGCCTTCGCCACTGCATGCAACACAAATTAAGTAATCGCATAGAAAAAATAAGTCCTGTGACACAGATGTGCACTTGTATTCAATACTTACAGTACATATAAGGCTTTACAGTAACTGGCCTGTATTATAATAAGTAGTTCCTATGCCATTTCACCTGGCATTCATAGATGAAAAGATAGAAATCTGTAAACATTGAAGATAAGTGCACACCCATTTCACAGGTCTTCCTTTTTTGTAATGATTATTAAGAAGTTTCACCAACAAAATTGATAAAACGATTTAATTTGTTCGTTTGCAAAATTGAATTTGTCTTTTCACCCGCTCTCAGGTTATGGTGTTTAGAGACAAAAAAACATTATCCAGCCGCAAGTAGTTCTCAACTTTCGAAACAGTAACATTTGCGATTAAAATCAACAACAATGTATTGATCAAGTCAACGTTTGGGATCGCGGATGCTTTTCTATACAACACTTTCTAGCTTTACTTAATGCCCAACAAAACCTAAGATATTTAATTTCAGAAATATACACTGTTCAAAAGAAAACCAACACCATCCTTTTAATGTTCTGATATCGCATTTAGATATCACAGTAAGATTAACAATCACGTAGATAGAGATTTATTATCATTAAACTTAAAACTGGCAACGCTGTTCGTTATTGCACACACATACACGCAAGTAGACAATTTAATCGACTGGGCGCGCCTCTACTGTTACCAATTGCAGAACGAACAGTACTGTGTGACTCAACGACTCATGTATGTATACTCTAGTAATTGTATTAATTTCATTTTAATAAGTGTATATGTAGTAAATGGAATACAGTATATTTGTAATACACGAGAGTATTTGCGTAAACGAAATATAACTTTTTAACCGTGAATAGTGTGATGCTGGCCTTGAAACTTTGTTGAATAACTGGTATGGGTTAAGCGTGTTCGCTACAGCCAGGCCCAAAATCACGCTCCCGGAAAACAAATCGCTTAATATCTGGCTTAGGTTGAACAAATCCGGGAAACTAAAAAAGAGGAGACATAGAACAATGCCTTGTGTTGATTTTGGAATACAATGTTCTAGAAGTTATTAAAATTTAATATGGGTAATTTGGTATATTCGGCTTTTTTTTTAAAAAAAAGCCGAATATACCAAATGACACGTATTAGATTTTAATGAATTTTTGAAAATGTTACACACAAGGCATTGTTCTATGTCTCCTCCTTTTAGTTTCCCGGATTTGTTTAACATAAGCCAGATATTAAGAATTTTTTTTTCCGGGAGCGTGATTTTGGGCCTGGCTTTAGTGAGTACACTTAAGAGTCGACTTTACTTAAAGCGCGGGAAGACATTTTTTTGGTTATATTTTGTGTCACTATTTCCAAACTAAGACTGACATAGAAAAAGTAGCATACTATTTTAATTCAAAATGCTTCCCTTTGTATGCTTGTACCAGATTTATGAAGAACTATAGTGTATTAAGTGCGCAATCTGTGTTCTAATAAAAATCAGACACTATATTAATTAGAACTCAAATTGTGCACTTAATACACTATAGTTTTTAATAAATCTTGTACAAGCATATAAAGGGAAGCATTTTGAGGTGAGATAGTGTGCCACGCTTTCGATTTCAGTATTTTTTGGAAATAGTGACCAAAAATGTAACTAAAATACTAACTTTCCACGCTTTTACTAAAACCGACTCTCTGAANTTTCTCCTTTGTACATCTAATGAAGATCCCATCCGCGACACAACGTCACTTCAGAATGCTTGATTTGTGCTGCTCGCTCGACGCATAGATTGTGGTGGGTTCTTTTACATTGAGCATATATTGATGGGGCCCCACTTTTAACGTCCATAACTGAAAACATTTACCATCAGGCATTTATGTGGAGTGCTTCATAGACAGACTCGTAGAATAGCCTTTTATATTCAGGAAAATGAGTCATCCCCAAAGTTAGAACCTGGAACCTCCAGAACAGGTGACGAGCACTTAAATTGTCAAACGTTTTTGGGTTTGAAACTTTATGATTTTGTCGATACTGGAATACTGTTTTTGGAACCAATGACAAAATTAAAATTAATGCAGCATCAAATATTGCATGCATCTATGTAAGGAACACGCCCTTACGCGGCAACCTGCCTAACAAATAATCTCCTCAATACGAATATCTGACAGTCAAGATCAACGAACTAGCCCAAAGACACGTAACTAAGTGGGACAGTGGCAGTGCAAAGGCCGGTGTAGATAAATCTAGGTCTAGCTATAACCAGAATCCCCCTGGATACACGAGACAAGACTACCCCTACGTTAAGGTGAGGGAAGTGAAGGTCTTTGGTCGCTAGGAGAAAACAGAGTGAAATGAAAAACAACGGCATAAAATTGTATGTTCGAATTCTAGCATATTAAAAATATAAGAAAGAAAGCTAATGTAAAAACCTATCAACTAAATACAGGCGAACACGAGATATAAATGTGAATAATACTAAAAAGTACCAAAACACTGTAACGTACTCCAAGAGTACGAGGAATAAATACGAGCACATTCAAGCCCAGAAACTGGGCTCCGTTTCAACCCCGTTTCGACTCCTTATACCATTTGAGCCATAGTTAAGACGACGGGAATGGAGCAAGAGAAGTAACCATTGTATGTTAAACGCACGACGTAGATTCAACCAGTGAAGCTGCAGTAAATTACGGGCAACGTCAACGCTTCAAAGTATCGGTAAGGTAGTACTAACCCATAGCTAGGAGTCGACCTGGAGATCAATCTAAAACACGACGGAACCTGAACTCTTGGTCAATACAATAGCCCGATATATACCTCCGAAACTTGTCTTGAAATATTCCTGCTCCAAGAGGCAGTGAAGGTCCTGTAAAAAAGTACAGTGCCTACATTACTTTCAGAGCACCAAACTTAATCAACGGCTCCCAAAAAAGACAACTCAGAGAACTCTAGAACTCCCAACCAACGGCTAAGCCTAGCGCTACGTGCGACAGAGACATTTGATTAATTAAGGGAGTGTTGTTATTAACGTTTTAGTTGCATGTTTTAATTAAGTGATGAGTGATTGTCTTTGTTAGGATTAAGGTTTCGGGTAGATTAAACGCATCCTCAGAGTGTAAGTAGAGGGATCCTATGTTACCTAAACAAGCGAGAATAAATCGCTAAGTTTGAACCCTACCTTGCCTCCGAGTATCCTTAACTTGACTTGGTATGTTCTTGACTTAAGTGAATTTTGCTGCAAGGCGCCAGGTAATTAGGTACTTAATAGATCAGACAGCAAGGTAATTAAGCTGCCAAGCAGCGAGGTAGTATACTTTGTACCCCAATCACCCTCACTTCCCGACATTACAGTAGTTAGCCTTGACACTCCATTCTACTATCCACTGAGACGGTTGTGACGGCCACTGAAGAACCCACTGAAAGAAACAATTCTCGCGCTCTGCCCTAGTGCTGCAGAGTGCGATTTAAACCCACCGGTAGTCTGGGAACCGCTGACCAGCCGATCTTCTCCGCACAGTTAACTCATACCAATACTCACTCCAACAAGTTCAATCCTGCCTTTCTTCAACTTCATAATCTAGGTTAACCCACTTTGAGTGATCATTGACCTCTGTCGTCAACAACAGAGCTCTGTTAGCTGCAATGCCTCAACATACAAGTAACGTTGCAGACGATTTTTAGTTCGTAGAAGCGCTGCATCAGCGAGCCTATCCATTCCCGGTGGATTTCTTATATACAGAGCAAGTCTATCAATTTCTGGTGGATTGCTTATATATCAGAGCTGAGATCAGAAGACCTCATAGTTGCTTCAGCTTTCACGAAGTAAACGTTCTCTCCTGCAATGGCTTCAAACTAAATGGATGTTTCAATCGATGACGATCGCAATGTACTTGGACCTACTCTCCCGGAAACGATAGCTTCAAACCTGATGACCTCTTCACACGATGACGATCGCAATGTATATGGAACTACTCTCCCGGAAACGACTCGCGCAATGGGCAATGGACATGAGAAATTGAAAAACAGATGTGTTACCTCTGAGAAAACCTTCAGCCGACAAGACCATCTTTATCGCCATCAGAGGATTCAACATGGGAATAAGCCACAAACACCACGCTCACATTTGATAGGACTACCAGGTGTACACAAGTGTCTCGAATGTAATGAAACGTTCATACGAAGGGACAACCTCACTCGCCATATTAAAGCTAAACATCGTCATGGTGTAAAACGTCAGGCCGTTCGACCACACGAAGATCACCCACCATCAAAACTTAAGCTCTACAATCAACATTATCATAAACTACATCGATTCCATTACCAGCGATGGATTCATCACCATCATTTGAAGACCAGACATCAGTAAAACATCCAGCTGTAAAGATTGCGCCACCACCATCACAGTCATCAACATTCTAAGCTCCAGCTACTGCATCAGCACCGACCGAATCTACGACACCTACGGAGTCCGCACTGAATAAATCGTTCAATGTATATCGCATCGAAGGAAATGGTAAAGAAAAATATCACGCCGTTCTACAGAAATATTTGTCCAACAGAACCTCCAAAACAGTTGACATTGTTAGTGCACTGCAACGGGATTGGCGTGGAGTGAAATATTACGCAGTTGTTCAGGTGGCTTTTGTGAAAGATATGGGAGATGATAATACGATGCGAACAGAGGCCTACTTCAGAAGCAAAGTTGCCTACGCCGTCCAATCTACAAACATCGAGAACGAGATCGAATCGGCATTCAACCAAATACTCGTCAACTGTGCTGAATTTCAACGATTAGGCAGCAACTGGGTTTTGGAGAAAGTGATACATATGGATATCAACGCCTGCAAGTACGTTCCACTCTTCGGGTCATCATACATACCCACTCCATTTGAACTTGCTCGAAAAAAGGCGATCGTCAATGTGCAGAACATCGACAAAAATGTTTTCTGTGGTCTATCCAGGCAGCGCTCCATTCAATCGACTATAAAAATAGCCCATATCGAGTCAACCACTATTTACCCTTCGAGGACACCGTCGATATGGCAGGAATAACATACCCCGTCCCGCTGACTCAAATTTCCTAATTTGAGAGTCAGAATGAAATTTCTGTCAACGTGTTTGGATACGAAGAAGAAGAACTGTTCCCGATCCATGTCACCAGTTAAGAAAAATAGATCCACGTAAATCTCGTGTACATCACCGAGGAAAACAACAGCCACTACTGCCTCATTCGGAACTTCAGTCGACTCATGAGTCATCTCACTAAGCACGATCGTAGAGCTTGGTACTGCTACAGGTGCCTTCACAGGTTTTCGTTGGAGGACAGTTTAACACGTCATATGGAGTACTGCGGGGGGCATAAATCACAAAGAATCGAGGTGCCAACCGAAGAAAACAAATGGTTGAAGTTTGACGAGTTCCACATGAGTTTACCATCGCTCTACTTCAGTTACGCTGATTTTGAGTCTTATGCAACAAAAATAAATGGCTGTGCTCCAAATACAGATTACTCCTCCACCACGAAGCTGACACACCATATTCCTTCGGGGTTCTGCTTCGTCATTATAGGTCCCGAAGAAAAGATGATGCAACAGCCAACAGTATATCACGGAACGGATGTCATCAAAACATTCTTGGAACATCTTGACGAATAAGACGCTCGCATCCGACGCTTAAGAAAGGTGATGAAGCCCATGAACTTGACTGCACAGGAATAACATGATTTCGTCATACAACTGGATAGCCACATATGCGGTGGACGTTTGGGGAACGACAGAGTGAGAGATCACTGCCATATGACTGGAAAGTTTCGAGGGGAAGCACACAACAAGTGTAATTTAAATTACAAATTTTCAAAAGTGGTTCCGAAGGTCTTTCACAATTTGAGAGGATACGACAGCCATCAGATCATGACGGAAATCGGGCGAATGAAAGGACGCCGAATGAGCTGTATTCCAAACAACATGGAGAAATATATTGAATTTTCTCTGGGAAACCTACGGTTTATAGACTCCTTTCAGTTTCTCCCAACTTCACTCGAGAAACTCGTAGGCAACATGCCAAATGATAGTCAAGAAAAGTTTGCTATCCTGAACACACAGTTCACCACACAGCAAGTGCCTCTTTAACTGCGCAAGGGTGTATTCAGCTATGATTACTTTGAAGGACCTGACAAATTGAAGGAAAAACAACTCCCGACCAAGGCAGCGTTTTATAACAGCTTGACTAAAGAACACATATCGGATGAGGACTACCAGCACGCTCAACAGGTGTGGAACACGTTCAACATGAAGACCTTAGGCGAGTACCATGATCTCTACATGCAGGTGGACGTTCTGCAGCTTGTCAATGTATTTCAAAATTTCAGAAGTTTATGCCTCCAACATTACAAGATCGACCAGGCCCATGTTTTTATACCTCACCCGGTCTCGCTTGGAAGGCTTGCTTGAAGATGACCAAGGTCAAGCTGGAGCTATTAACAGATGTCGACATGTATCTCTTTATCAAGCGCGGTGTCAAAGGAGGCATTAGTACGATTGCCAACCGCTACAGTAAAACTAATAATCCGATGGTGGAGGGCTACGATGAAAACGAGCCATTAAAATACATAATGTATCTCGATGCCAACAACTTGTATGGATGGGCGATGAGCCAGCACCTGCCCGTACGAGATTTCCAGTGTACTGAAGAGGAGATCGACTTCGTGAACCATCCAGACGACCACGACATTGGGTACATTGTGGAGTGTGCTTTAGAGTATCCCGAAAATCTACACAACAGCCATTCAGATTATCCTCGTGCCCCAAAACGAGTCAAGATTACGGAAGACATGCTTTCAGCATATTCCCGCCATGCTTTGGAAGAGCTAGGTATTACACACTTCTCGAGTCATACAAAATTGGTCCCCAATATGAACAATAAAACCAAGTATGTTCTTCACTACGTGGATTTGAAGCTTTACGTGAGCCTGGGTATGAAGTTGGTATATGTCCACCGCATATTGAAGTTCCATCAGGAGGCTTGGATAAAACCATACATCACTTTCAACACGAATTGCAGGAAGCTGGCGAAAAACTACTTCGAGAAAGATTTTTCAAGTTGATGAACAATGCCGTATTTGGAAAAACTATGGAGAATCTACGAAACAAAGTCAACGTTGTACTCGTCACGGAGGAGAAGCGTGCGAAAAAACTTATAACCTGTACAATGTACAGGTTATAAGTTTTGTCAAAAATTTTGAAGGCGTGAAAAGATGTACAGTGTACATCTTTTCAGGCCTTCAACAATTTTGACAATGACCTCGTAGCCGTTCACAGTAAGCTTACGTGCCTGAAGCTCAACCGTCCAGTTTACGTGGGATTTTCCGTCCTCGATCTAAGCAAAACGCTTATGTACGACTTCCACTACAACCACATGCGGCAGCAGTATGGGGAGAGGGAAAAACTTCTCTTCGGAGACACGGATTCACTCTGCTACGAGATAACAACACAGAACGTGTATGTGGACATGCAAATTCACCTGAATCTTTATGACAACTCCAATTTTCCTACATCTCACCCATTATACAGCACCAGCAACAAGAAGACACTGGGGAAGATGAAGGACGAGACCAATGGGGAGCCCATCAGAGAATTTGTCGGTCTGCGACCCAAGATGTACTCCATATTGACGCAGGATGACGAGAAGAACCGAGCCAAAGGCGTGTCACGTGTCGTGGTTCAAAAGCAAATTCGACACGAACATTACAAGACTTGTCTTCTCAAGAACCAGAAAAAGTCTGCAGAGATGAAGCAAATTCAGGCTCAAAAGCATCATCTTTACACTACCAACCTCAACAAGCTTGCGCTGAGTCCTCTCGATGAAAAGAGATACATTCTACCTAACGGCTGTGACACGTTAGCATACGGCCACTATAAAATTCAAGACGTGACTGTCTAGTCTTTTTTGGAGATAGGCTTCCTTGGAAAATTCCATCATTAATAGTGGTAATACGTCAAATAACCTGTAGCAGCAGTAAAAAATTTAAAAAAACACTAAACACACCTGGTCAAAGCCTTCAGTTTAGAGTTGCGAGTCCCAAGTCTCGGAAAAGAGCGAGGGGTGGAATGTTTAGTACTAAAGCTTACATACACACACAAAAAAAAAATTCCAAAATAACCTACCTCTGAGGTGATGTGTCTATATAAACCTACGATGCAGACAACCATCTTACGAGTTAGCTTAGGTTAGGCTAGGTTATGTAGTCGAAGGAAGCAACTAAGCTTCAACGAGTTAGGTTATGGAGTGGAAGGAAGCACCTAAGCTTAAACGAGTCATGTTAGCTTAGGTTAGGTTAACCTAGGTTATGGAGGCGAAGGAATCATCTGAGTTTCACGTAGGTAGGTAGGTTAAATTAGTTTAGGTTAGGTTATGGAGGCGAAAGAAGCATAAGCTTCACAGAGTTAGGTTAGGCATGGCTATTAAGCACTTTAATAGCCTAATCTAACCCGATGCACATACGTCTTTTAAAAAAATCATATGTTTATTTTTAAGGGATTTGTTAATTTACATGTCACAGTGACGTAGATTTTCGAAAAATTTTATGGAGTGGGAGCTGACTAATTTTAACATTAGATTTAGATTTCACATAAGAAGAACATGTCCAAAGATACGCTACATTGGAATAAAAAAATATACGGACATCAAAAATTTAAAAAAAAAAGTCGTACTCTGTTTAAAAATTCGAAAAAAAATAAATATCGAAAATACTTCATGTGAGGTGAGTTGGGGGTCAGAGGCCTAGGTCAGGGGGGGGAGAGGCCTTAAAATTTTAATATTTAGTGAATTATCATTTAATGGTAGCGCATGAAGTATTGGTACAACACATCTGCCCTTTACTTTACTTGCATATTATTGGGTATGTGTAGTGATGGAACAGGTCCACGACCCCACGACCCGGTGATCCGGTGACTCGGTGACCTGAAATAGCTTTTAATCCGAAACAGTCTGGCATCTAATGTAATTTTTCTAATATATCCTGATAATTTTAAGCGAAAACATGTTGATTGATTTACTTTATTCATTTGTGATGTACATTTTCCAGAAAAGTCCCGTTGCTGTTACAAATGCATGCTCAGTAGAGGGCCACAGGTAAACGCAAAGTGCACTGCAAAGCTCATACGACTTTCTTCACATTTCTGGTAATGTCTCTTAGTGAGGGCACATCCCTTCAGAAATCCTAAACTTCACAGAAAAGTCAATTTTTACATAATTGTATTGTCATTTATTACCTTTCTTTAGTTCAGTGGTTTAGTTTGTGAGATTTAGCAAAATTAGGTAATTCATTTTTACAGGCGGTCATATTAGTAATGGACGAAATAAAATATGAGACACGCAAAAATATATTAAATTATTGACATTTCATTATCAACCTTGCTGAAACCGCAATGGTCAAAAGTTTAGATCGTAATGGTTGAATGGTCCTATATTGAGAGACAGGCTTGTGTGTGTGGAAGGAATGACCGGAAAAATCGTGTATAACCAAAGAAGCCTACAAAAGAAGATGAAAGTTTTACATGCCACAAGCAAAAGACAATTACTTTCCCAATAGTGAATTACGATCACTAAAAACCAAGTTTAGTATTCATAATTAATATTTTGTAGATCTAAGATGCATCTGAAAGAGCTGTCAAGATCATATTTTAAGACCGAGTCAGCGTGTTCAAAACCAGATCACCGGGTCTAAACCAGGATCACTGGACCGAAACAGAGTCACCTCTGCTAAAACGTGACCCGCTCGATTGGATTGAACCGGAGACCCGTTCCATCTCTGGGCATGTGTAGTTGTGCTAAAATATAACTGTATGCTCAGCACTGTAGATATTACAGATCAACTTTTTTCGTGACTCTAAAATGATATTATACAACTAGAGACAGCTTCAAAATGCTTAGGCTGATGTACTGTACTTGTCTAATACTGTTATTTATAAAATAGTGCATACGTGGACCTCAAAGGTATTTCTGTTGAACCAAAACGTCTGTTTTACACCCAGATAATAAGAAAGTATTTATCCAGTGACAATAGCATACATATGTATGGAAATATTGATCTTGCCTCATAATTATCTATTCCGTATCGAAAAAGATAAATATTCAAAAGATTATCAGAGAGACACGTTTAAAAAAGCCAGTCTTGTCTCCTCACTAAAAAAGATAACCAGAATGCTCCTGACCTCATTTTTTGAAACGGCTCTATCTCCAACAACGATTCTCTCGCTATATTAGGCATTACTCTCTCCTCGGATCTTTCCTGGCATGATCATGTATCCGGTATAGCCAAAGCTGCTTCCAGAAAGTTAGGATTTCTTTTCCGATCCAGGAAATACTTCACCGCTGAGCAACTCTTAACTCTTTACAAGGCTCAAGTTCACCCTATTTTGGAATATTGTTCACACGTATAGGGTGGCGCCCCTAAAACCCATCTCAATGTTCTCGACTCAATTCAAAGGCGAGCTTTTCGTTTGATCGATGACCCGTCCCCACAGGTTCTTTACACCCTCTCTCTAACCATCGTGCAGTCACGGGCCTTTGTTTGTCTTACCGTTATTTTCATGGCCACTGCTCTGCTGAGCTCGCATCTTTAGTTCCTCCTGTTGCCACCTATGTTCGTACCATTAGGCAAAGTGCCTCGTGTCATCCTTACACGGTCAAGCTTTTTACCCACAGAACGGACTATTCAGCGGCGTCTCGTGACTACGTCAAACCGGTGTGCAGAGACATTGCAAACTTCCTCGACTCTTCAAGTACAGTGAATTTATTAGTAAGCGTTCAATGTGTACACAAACTGTTTCATCGGCCGAGTTAAATGTTGCTCGCACACGTGATATAAACTGTACTCAGCAGCGGAAGAAGAATGGCAACCTCTCTGCACACCTGTTTGACGTAGTCACGAAACGCCTCTGGGACTATTACAACTCTACTTTTTTCCTTCGAGTTTCCAAACTCTGGAACACACTACCATCAACTGTTTTCCCTGTTACATACAATCTTGAAACCTTCATAAATACTTGTTTTCTTTCTTTTGGCACTCACAATGCTTTTGCATTACAGGTTACATCCTTTCGTGAGTTACTTATCATAAAACAATATATATAATAGAGATACAGGGTTTATCACCTTATACATTTGAACAAAACACTGTATTCCTAGAAAATGTAGACTAATTTTAACAATGTTTACTTTCTGAGGTTGTCTTATGTACGTATCATTTTTATTTTTTTTTCCTTGCATTTTTCCCAATTGTTGGGGTCTGTCAATGTTAGACTTTGTTTCTGTACTCATAATGATTATGATACTGATGAATGCTTAACCCGACAGCCACAGGCGGTGGCACGGAAATCCAATAGTTACGGGGCCGGGGGCGCTGACCCTAGATAAGCATTCATAAGTCTATGANACTAAACACAGTGTATATGGAATAGATGGTGCTGATAATTATNTTAGCTCAACCACACTTGATAAATATTCCTACTACAGGGTAATCATACCTACTGCATTCTAGATGTGTAAACTTATATGCTACCCTTAGCCTAGACAGGTAAACTTNATTAATTGGGTGGCCAGGTAACATGGATACACAATTTTGAGTTTGAAATGGTTTGTTTACTACTTCTAAAATTGAACCATACCTGTTAGAGTTCACTGTGACAATGGTATTGGTACCCCCTTCCTTNTACCTCGACTGCCANCTCTCTGGAATNGTGTTGTGGTCTTCAAATATGCATCTCAAGTAATCGGCTGGCTAATTCGTGTTCCTCCCTCAATAGGTCACCAGCTAGAAAGGTGTGGCTGCATCAATAACGCTCCTCTGTAGTATTACTGTGTTATTTAGCTCAGTTCCTCCACTTGGTAACTTCCACGAGATCAGCAACTGCTGTATTTACATTTCATGACTCCACTAAACTTTGAATACACTTCAGCAAGTCTTTAACCCATCATCTCAAAATAGCGGAATTCTGATGCTTTCCAACACAAAATGGCTTCCCGTGTCAACAAACACACTTCACAACATCTGGTGGACGATATTCAATATAATTTATACGGGAACTCAATAGAGGGTGTAATGGATGGAATTCGTCCGTACACAGGTGCTCCCTTCTGGCGTAACTTGGAAGTTTTTGTGGCTACTCGCAGACAATATTGTCCAGCTTCGTATCTGTCGTCTGTAGACCCCAGGTTGTTTGAAACATTTATTTGGCAACAATATATCCTTCCCAGGCACCGTCACTCACATAACTTTAACACACGTCGTTGTTACCTCCATGAAAGGTATTTTCTCTGGTGTATAACGTAACATTCACATTTCACAGTCGTATATTTAGACTCAAAACTGAAGACCCGTTTTCGTCTAACTCCGAAAATCAACTCACTCTATGCGTATCCAGCTGTTAC
>KZ874888.1:10137-21682 GCA_003456935.1 Machilis hrabei
TAATTTTTTTAACAAACTGCAGTGTATTTTTAGATTTTAAGTTGCCTCGGTACCATTAAGCAGTAATGAGGTCCCCTAAACATTTGTTTGCCCTACATCCCCTGTGTCCTCTGAACAGCCTTGTTCATCTATGGACAAAACTTTTATGCAAAATACCAATCTATTATGTAAATAAATTATACTGATAATAACGATATTGTAAGATAANATATAAATAATTTCTTCACCCAACGCAGACATTGTAATACAGAGGTATATTTTTCCATTTATCCTTTTCTATCTACATCTATATTTTATCTTGCAATCATCATAATGGTGTGTGGCAGGGTGGCAACAGCGCCATATGTCACACATCCGAGTTCAAGCGATTCCAATCTTGAATCGTCCTTGGAATCAAGGGCCAAAAGTAGGCATTAGTCTTCCATCTGATTTACTTTATTTTATCCTGGTGGTTGCGACTATCTTTGTAAGGTGCAAGTTATATAACCTCGACTTCATTTACCTGAGAATGAGCATTGGTTAACTGTTCTAATCTCCCAATTCTATAAGACCATCGAAATNCACTGCAAGGTTCCCAACCTAACTGATTTAACATTTCGAATACTGGCCTGACTGAATAAGATTTTGTAATGCCAAACGCTGCNACAGTATTAGATGATGTGAAGGACTAATGTATTACACGCAATTTGTTTAACATGTTGTGGGCACGGAACAAAGACCCTCTGAAGAAACCGAAGAGGTTGTAATGCCTTACCTACGATGTAACTTATATGAGAATTCCGTGAAAGGTCATCACTTTTACTGTGATACCCAAATTTTCATTGTCTAATTACACATACATATATTTGTTCCAGACCAAATGCCCTACCCTTGCAGCTTGGTAAGTGAACGAAAATTTGCGTTTTAAGTGAAACGAAATTTCGCGCTACGCTTCGTTTGGCTATGACAGAATCGATGCTGGTACTGTAACTCTCACAAACTTAAACTGTCACTTGTATTGCGTCCAATCATCCCTTTTCTTTGCGTTTATTAAATATCTACCATGTCTTGTTTAATACCAATAGTGTTATTTTATATACATGGCGACACTAAACATATTTTGGCAAAACAAATTTGTATTTGGCGAATGGAGTGGCGAAAGAAAAGGAAAAGCCAGAGCAACCACTGCCTTGCATATATATTTTAGCAGCAAACAGTTCCTATTTTGTAATTTTCGGGAGTACATACAGTATTTTAAACAAAGCACATTAACCAGAAATTCCACGAAAATTACAAACCTCATCAGCATGCTATTTCAAAATTAACAAAAAACTGTTGTGTGGTGCCTTTACCTTAACTCTGCTCTCAAGATACCATGTCCTATAATGAAGTGCAACTTTTCGAGGTTTGATGTTGGTCTAGACTCCAACCAACTCTGGTAGCTNTCTGCCGTGTACTCCTCCTCTTGTAGCCGCCTACGAACATCTTCGCCTAATTTATTTTTTCGCTTCAANGTTAAGGATACCAGTTTGTGGCGTATGGAGCGTGGTTTTTGTTTCAGTGAATTTTCCTGATAAAGAAAAAACATTATGAGCTTTCGTCGCAATAAACTAAAAAACAAAACTGCTAACATAACATTTTTGTAGACATACTGGATCAAGGCCCATCATCTGAGCTTCTTGGAATTCTTTACTGCGAATGAAGTTGCGACCAAGCGTGGCTGTGACTTTAGACATGACTGACGTGTTGTCTCTTTCCATCGTGTGATAACGTGGCTCTGGTAGGTCGCCCATGAAACGAAGAATGGTGATCCAAAGTGCTTGAGCTGCCTAAAATCACAAACAAGAAATGCACAANTCTTAGAATCGATATTATATAATGGATGACGAAGCGTTGGACATCGTACTATTCAGAAAAGTCCTTTACCAGCTGATCTCCTTGGGTCTGTAAAGGTAGTAGCGAATTTTTTAGTGGTCTTCGGCTGTACTGGTGATTGACGTTTCCCTGGAAATACGTTGCAGCAAACTTGTGGAACTTGTAGTCCGAGAGATCTTCAACATCTGATGGTGGAGAATGGAATGGTCCTACTACATCGCTCACATTGTCGTCTTGTTGTTTTATGCCCTAAACAAATTCAAGAAGTACCAAAATATAACACGATCCATCACAAAAAATAAAACCAGCAAGTAAACTTTAAATCATGACCACATTAAAAGAAAAACTAACCTCTGTATCAAGGAAGTCAAACAATTCATTGACCATTCTTCCATCCTCCACTGGTTCATTCTGTTGCCTTGTGATGTCATCAAGGACTTCCTTATTACGTTTTGCTTTTTCATGTACATCTTGCAAGTGTGCGTACCTCTTACGTTCAAGCTCCTCCAGTTTTTCCTGCAGGGGATATAATTTAGTTTAGTAGAATAGTAACATAAAATGAAGACAAGGGCCGTCATATTTGTGGATTGCTTACCCGATAGTGCTTATCTGCTATCTCCTTTGCCTGCTTGTTGCCAAGCTTCTTCTTAAGTTCGTGTTCTTCTTTATCTCTTTCGCGTCTTGCTTCCAGACGATCCCTGCACTCGGTCTAAAATAAAAAAGGCATTTATGTAACAAACTTACTGTAACTAACTGCAGTGCAGCACTTCCTCTGGTTTCTGATAACTTTATTTTAAAGTAAATCAGCTGCTTTTTTGTACACTAAATGTAACACATGTATGAAGATATACTGTCCACATTATCAAAATTCAAATCTACTTAAAAATAGGTCAGAATTTGGGATATAAATCATTAAGTATTACGGACTATATTTGTCGATGCAGAAGCCATAAAACNTAAGGTAGTCTGCAACACCAAAGGAAGAAATTATATTCAGGGGATATNTGTACAGTAAACTGTAAAAATGTTTTACCTTCAACTGATGATACATTCGCTCTGCAATCATGCGCCGCACATGTGACTGAATCTTGATAATGGCCCAAATTTTCTTGGTGTATACTCGTCGGACGAGATAGCCACGACATCTAGCCTGAAAGGATAGAATAATGTTGATAACACAGTTTTTCAGACACTAGGTATTGCTACTTAATAATAATAATAATAAAAAAAGCAGTACAGCTATATTTCACACAAAATCTATAATAATCATCATTTTCATGCAGTTATAAATAAACACTTTCCACGTGTTATTCCTTTTGTTTGGGCCACAAGTTACCTACAAGCTTTCTTCCTTGTTTATACAAATCATGTTGCAATAGAGAGGCAAAGGTGCTACATATGTCCACATTTGGTTTCGGGAAGGATGTTTACCTGTAATCCAACGATGTGTCCACGCAGGTGACGAAAGCGATGCGATAGGACACGTGAACGAATGAGTGCTTGAAGCCGCATGTAACCCACGCGCATCTTGACATACCGTTGCCTCTGATCGTAGCCCCTCCAGTATTTCTGTATCAAAATTGCAGCCGCACGCATACGAAGGAACCTTTCAAAGAGGTAACAATCAAAATAAAATATCTAATATACCAATAAATTAGACACAGAACAGCACAAAACATACCTTCTTCTGTAAACCCAACCCCGAATCGATCTCTGAAGAACCAAGATTTTGCGAGTGAGTACGCGATCCCTTTCCTGTTCCAAATACAAATCGTGTGCATCTTTTAGAAAAACTTTTGTGTGGCCCAACTGGTAGTCTGACTTCCCTAGTACTGCCTGGCAGATTTTAGTTGTTGCAACTCTGCAGTCTGCCTAGAAAGNAGGACCAGAAAAACAAGATATANCACACAAACTGAATGCAAAATGAGAATATCAGATTTTAATCTCAACANTATNAAAATATATTACCTTGTGAGCAGGAGGAACCCCAGATATTAGAAACCGATATCTTTCTACAAACTCTCTGAAACTGTGCCGAATAGGATAACCTGCACGCCTGATCCGAATCGTTTCCATCATTCCTGAGTATCGTAACTGACGACAGCAGAGCTCTCTATCAAACATCTGTGTGGGGGAAAAAAAATGAATGCCGACTATGAAGTTCACCGTTTATTAGTATTCATCTAGATGTGTTTCTCAACGAGGAAGCCATGAACTGACTATAGGGGGTCAACAACACACCAGCAGTATTAACAAAAGTTGTTTTTTTCCTCAAATAAAAATTTCATACTCTTGATTGACAAAGTAACTGAAGGGACAAAGGGGCTTTGAGAAAAAGTACGTAGCCGGCCTCAAGTTGAAAAAGGTTTTGAAACACTAGTCTAGATAGTCAAAATGACAACATACCATGGGCTTTTTGAATTCGTTGGGTTTGATACACCGTATAAAGAATGGCTGACAGGAACTCAAAGTCTTCATAAGGGAATCTAGTGATTTCTTAAACTGCGTAGACAATGTTGGAGCACGCTTCCTTGTTTCCGAGCCCATTCCAATATCTTGTGCGAAAAGCAGCTGCAGAAACTTGTTGGTTGAGAGGTGAATTAGCTGGAGCAAGTCTGCACTGAACGTATCCCGATTCTTCTCCAAGAACCCTTTAAAAGCAAATAAAAAAGATGATCACAAATGATTCTCTACATTTTAAAATAAGTATTTGTAATGCTGTCTAATGCACAAATATGTAACCCATAAATTAAAGTAGATCTATTACCACTTCTTTCAGAGTGTAATTTTAAAGTTGTATTGAAGAACCTACAATGTAAGAGCAAAAATTATTTTTTTTAGTAAAAAGCCATAACAAATTGAGCACTCATTTTATTTGCAAAACTAAGTGTTCTCACTTTCAATTCAGACCTTATTCACACAGTCAATTATTTTTTTGCAATCCTGTTATATTTTGGGAAGCTCCTTGATGATTTCAATAACTGTTTTAGCTTTGTTTTGCCACTTGAAATTATTATGTAGAAAACACTTCTAATATGTCACACACTGAACTTTAATACGGTCTATGTTTAATTTTTGTGCATTAAATACTTATTGTAATTGCCCAAATCATGTATAATAAATAAATTTGAATTCATGTTACAAAATAGTTTTTTTTTTCCTAGCATTATTCCCATGTTTGGGGTCTGCTGTCGGGCAAGGAATCGCTCGGAATTTGTGATCCTTAGCCCCTCGGAGATTGCGACGAGGTTGTGAGGGTTCTGTAGAACTCGGCCTGTCGCCACGGCCTGTCAGTTCCTCGGGGCACTGGTGAGGGTGTTGGCACCAGTGGGGATCTAACCCGGGTCTCCCGCTCCGGAAACTTATGCTCTTACAACTGAGCCACGGAGCCCCCAATTCATGTTACAAAATAGTAACCTAAACAAACCTAAAACATAATTCTAGGCTGCTCTGTAAATAGTTTCCATTTACACATACCAATACCTCATCTGTAAGGAATTTGCTTGTGGGAATGCTAAATGTCATCATGACGATGATAATTATGTATAGTTTTTTGTCCTGTCAGTATCACTAGTGTTAGCTAACCATTTGCTTTTATATTTCCCTTTAGCAGAAGCCAAACCAAAACCTAACCCTGACCCTGTATGGTGCCCAAGGCCATCTTACCCTTTGCCCTGTCACAAAGAGAATTGTTTCTTTGTGGGTATGATGATTATGCCAATCATGTTTCACCAATCTCTGATAATCTGTGAAGGTGATTAATATGTATTTTACACTTATCTGCTGCTAGATGGCTCTTGCACTAGGTCTGGTGTCTTTTTGTTTAATCCAATAATAAATGTGTTTATCTTTTCGTTGCAAAACATACTATAGGCTTGATATGCATTTGATGACGTTAAATAAACTGTACTTTACTTATCCCTAGGAGCAGAGTTATTTTCTTGTACTAATGTTCTTGCGTTTTACATACCTCTTGTGTCGTAGAAGACAACTCCTGCAAAGTGGTTCAGTCCAAATGATGTATTAATGTCAGACTTTGGTTTCAAATAGTTTCTATTAGTCCCATGTGTTTTATGTAGCTTTGCCAACATCGTCTGATCTGTACCCTGCAAAAAGTAAAAGTTGTGAATTAATAATTCACACGAAACTACGGGTTTTCCTTTACATATTTTTTTTATTACCTTAGGAAATTTCGACTCCTCATCAATGAGAGCCATTATGTTGAGCTGTTTGATTGCAATGAGGTCGAGAGCATCCTGATTATCGACAAACTCGATGTGTTGCCAATTAATACCTTCGACGTTGTACTCTTCCTGTTCCAATTTGAAAATGTGTTGCACAAAGAACTGTTGAAGGTTCTCATTTGCATAGTTTATGCAGAATTGTTCAAAACTGAAAAGGAAATACAAAGATGACACAACGTCGGTAATACCTAAACTATATTATCAAATATGTAAATGTGCAAATCTATACCTGTTTGTTGTGAAGTTTTCAAAACCAAAAATATCCAAAACGCCAATGGCACAGCGAGATATACCGTGTGGTTTGTAAATGGCTTGGTTGATCTTCTTGACAATCCACACAAAGAGACGTCCATAGATGCCTTTAACGAATGCGTCGCGGACATCTACAGACTGATCTCGAGAAAGTGTTGATACCTAAGAGCATTAAACAAGTGATGAATTATTATTTTCATTCTTAGGAAAATAACTAGGCAGCACACATTTTATTCATAAAACAAGACAAAAATCTTATTGAACTGTTTTACAATACACTGAAAACAAAATTTGGCAGTTGGCATTAACTGAGTTTTGGATATCTGTTGCCAAGTGCTAACTAAAGCTCAGCAAATCTGGATTCCATTTGNGACTTCATATCNTTGCAAAGCTGGNTTTTCTGCGGTNGCTGTGATAAAAAGCAAGTACTGTGCGAAAATCTAAGTGGAAATGAGGGTGGCAGTTTCCAGTTTGATTCCGAGTTGAGAAGCTGTGTAATGAACAACAGGCTCACCCACCACACTAATAATTTTGATTGTTACAAAATGAATGAATATGTCATCCAGTTACCACCCTGCTCAAGACAAGAATCCATGACTGACATGTGGAACCCATCATGGACACTGTCAGTGCATTCTGTCTCTCAGCCGAGATCTGTAATGTAGCTGCAAATTCTTCGTAACCTTCCGCACCCACCACTACAATCTTGTCAACGGTGGTAACCATCAAACTTGCTCGTCTTCCAGCCATCAGGTACCGGAGATGCTTGCCCCTGATAACTGCTCATATGCTTAAGCCAAAACATTGAGTTGTGTAGCTCAACACAAACTGTGAGTAAGCAGCTTTTAACTCATAACAATAGCTAGTAACCACAGTAATTTAAAACTTGTATGAATATATAACTTTTTCTTAAATTTAAATTAGGGCCTTAATGTGTGCTTCATAATTATTTTTACCTAGCTTAACCACACTAACGGCAAGGCAATTGTTAGGCGTTTTCTGACTATGGGCACTATGGAAAAATCCTGATACACTAAGGGCATCGTGAACCAAGAAAGTTTGGGAACCACTGCTATAGCGAATTGTTTACTACAGTAAAATCTCTTCTAATCAGTATGTTTTTGACAATACTTNATTNANTTCTNTATTATTTANTTGNACATTATCCATTGTCTGGCTAGCTNTACTTGCTACATTTGAGAAATATCTCTACTCTAGTCAGCACACATGTTGAAATTGATGCTGAGAATTGTTTTAAATTTCTCTCTGGCTCTGGGATTTGAATATACAATCTTACCATCTATGGTATCTATAGCTATAGTGTCCTAGAATAAGTAGTGGGTAAAAGCCTTATCCTGCCCATGGAAAAAAATTTAATGGTTTTGGATGTCAAATTTGATAAACACGCAATGTTAGGTGCTGCCATCTAATATCTGATTCTGTACACATTTCACCATATTCCTTCATAAATTATCATATTTTAATATTCGAATGGTTTTTGTATAAAATAAGGTTAACACCGAATGTAAACACGTACTTTTATGCGACAAAAATGGTGATTAAATACGTAATTACGAGACTAAATTCACGCGCTATTGAAATATGTACAAAAATGGATAATAGATGGCAGAACCTTCCATTGCGAGTTTTATCATTTTTGGATTCTGCATAGTGACAAAAAGATAATTTGAGGTTTGCATACTACTTATTCTAGATTACTATACTATAGCTGAGCAGATAACATACTCGGCTGTGGTTCACGAGATAGTGGGTTCAAGTAAATACTATAGAAAAGTAAACTCTCTCCCAATGGAGATCACCAAATAGCACACACACCTCCCTTTATGGGATGCAATTTTTTTCTCCGACACAATTCTGTAGGTTAATACCGAGCCCTCAAATCACATACAATAATGGAAGCAGGCTGCATGTAGGATCATTTTATGCAAATTCCTCCCTCTGAATAGGAAAACTTATTGGTTACCTCTGACTACAGCACATTTTTAGTTTGTCTATTTCACTGACCTTTTAAGATTCCAATTCTGAGAAAGTGAATGGCAAAAAAAAAAGGTATTTTACATTTATAGTTGTATTCCAGTAGTTGTAGGATGTGAATTTTCATTATGCTAAAGCTGCTCTCTAGTCACCCCCTTTCTGTACTCTCGGCTGAACTTTGACCTTCAAATATAGTCTCACCACCTCTTATTTATGGTCTTCAGCTCAGTTCAAAAATGTAAATTTCCTTGGAGAACTACATTATAACTCATCAAAGAACCAAACCAAAATGACAGTTTTTCCTCAGTAAACTGTTTGTTAAGTGCAAGGAACTTCATAATTGTCTTGATCCTTCATACACTGGACATATTTCAGTAATTGTAATTCTTTTATACCTACTCCAGTGATATCTGTTATATGGTCCCAAATTTCTGACAGCTTAGGTTGAATGGAGACAACAATTCAGAATGAATGACTTTTGCCGCTCTACTGATACACAACCAGTGGTGTATTCTTTCACAATGAATACTTATTGATGGGACCCCACTATTAACATCCCTACAATCATACCTTAATGTGGAATGCTTCACAGGCAGACTCGTAGGATAATCATTTATGCTCAGAGCTGGGAGTCTGACCCGGGATTTGAACCAGGGACCTCCANATCAGGATGTGCGANCTTAGAACATAAATAATCCCTCCATGGGAGTGTGATCAGATTTGATGCTAAAAATACACAGCTTAAGTTACTCTTTATTTCTGAGTTTATCTTTGTGTTTGAACAACTCAAGTTATAAATCTCACATTTGTAAGGTTTGTAGAATTTAAATGCAATTTTGTTATGGATAAATTTGACGTTCATGCTTACCACTGTTTCTCCGTGTGCAAAAATGGTTTTGGTCGTCAAGGCATCTATGAGGGGATCTTTTGGTACACCAAGCAAGTTTGCAACCCTCGACACTATCGTTACATCGGGGATTTCTGTTGCATCCAGGTTATCTATTTTTGAAATTAACAATGATTTTATTGATTTCAGTAACAAAAGAAGTTACTTATCATACAACTGTTGTATATTACCTACCTATAATAGCTGCCTTGTATTTGATATTTCCTATATTCAAAAGAGCACCAAGCAGTCTCAGAATCTCCCAAATTTCACCATCTGAAAACATGAGCACCTTCATTGCTGAACGAATATCGGCAAATTCTGCTGCATCGTCTCTTCCTTCGCATGTAATGCTTCCTCCCCCCGTTAGGTATCTGTACTGTGACGCATCACCCAATTCCAATTTATTTTTGTCCTCCCGAGAAAGACCGGCTAGCATGCAGTAAAATATATGGTAGTTCCGTTCATCTGAACTTTGGGAGACGATACGAGATTTCTCGAGAAGATACTGTTCGATTTTTGCTCCTTCTATCGTACCACCACTATTGAAATGGATATCAATGTACTTGCCAAACCGTGACGAATTGTCGTTGCGAATGGTTTTGGCATTGCCGAAAGCTGCAAAATATTAAAACATATTTATGTACACTGAACAACAGACTTAACTACAAAATTTAATTAATGTAACAGTTCTTTATAGTTGAAACAACTTTAGCAAAATTAGACAACGTTCTGTACAATGTTGAAAAATAATGAACAATGCACCATTAGAGGAGATGAAACCTTTAAGTACCACAAAAAAGCCTGAAAATACCTATACACAGAAAAAAAAGTGTGTTTGTGTTTCTGAGGCAAACAGCAGAATCTGATTAAAAAATGTCCTAACCTTCCAAAATTGGATTTGCCTCAAGTATTTGCTGTTCTATCCAACTGTGCTTGCCGCTAATCGCAGCCAAATACTGGAGGATCAGTTTGGTGCTCTCAGTCTTCCCAGCTCCACTCTCTCCACTGAAAGAATTAAATAAAGAAAATACCATTAATGACAAGATTCAGCCTATTAGAAGTCAGTTTCACAATGTGTTGCAACTGATCCTCACCTGATGACAATACATTGATCTTGGCTATACCGCTTAAGGTTCGAATATGCATTGTCGCCAATTGCAAAGATGTGAGGAGGTAGCTCGCCAATTTTTCTGTCTTTGTAAAGTTTGATTTGCTCTGCAGTGTAGATGGGTAGAATCTGGTATGGGTTTACTGCCACCAATATACTTCCAGTATATGTCTGAAATTAAAAGAAGAACCAAACAAATTAAATTCTGAAAACAAAGTCTCAAACTTTTGATATGCTGTGATGGTTGTTTGCACAAAAATAAATAAATCAGACCAACTGTTTGGAAATGTAAATCCCAAATTACATACAACATTACCACCTCAAATAAACAGCTAATATAAAAATGTTTGAGACAGAACATGATATCAAGGCAGGCATATATGTTAAATGCACCAACAATCATTCTCCATTGCCTTTATACAGGATGTCCCAAAAATNCAGGTCAAAACTTTGGGAGTAAATTCCCCACACCTAGACAAGAAAACCATGTCATATAAACATACGTCTGGAAATGCCTGGTTTATAAGTTATAATCGAAAGATGATATTCTACGAAATAAACACAGATGTAATTTTTACTTCAAACAGATGTTACATTTGATTTCAAATGGACAGAATACGTTTACGGTTACTGTGACACATGACTAATCGTTGATGGACGTTGTGGATATCCCACATTGCCGTGGATGTAAACGGGACATTGAGAATATCCTCAATGTCCCCTACGTAGGTCCACTTGTGCTGTCTAGGATTATGTTNACATTCCAATGGACAGGAAGCAAACGCAGTCAGGTTAAAAACGAGTCTATGAAACTCTTTGATAAAATAGCGTCGTGGGCGTTGCGCTTAAGATTATCACGTTAATTGCATACAAGTTCCTCTTATGAAACTCTTTGAATAATCTTCTCGTAGGAGGTGGCCATTAACGACTTATAACTGAGCTAGCAAAGTTGTATACAGACAATCCAAGAAATGAACGCTTTGGGCTATCAGTGCCTACTTTTACACTGTAGATGGTTTTGGCTTTCAGTGGAAATAGTACGGTTTGCGGCGACTTGGCAGTTTGAACTACGTATCATCGGATTCAGGTGCTACATAGTGTTAAGGTGGATCCTCAATCTCACCGACGTTTGCGGCCGGCCGATTTTTGTTGTTGTTAATGGCGTCATGCGAATGCTTCTCCCTATAGATATGTCGTCATTTG
>KZ874899.1:20625-32574 GCA_003456935.1 Machilis hrabei
TAGCAACGTCGCTATCGTGTTTCGCTATTTTCCGGCAACCGCATCGTCTTAGAAGGGTTTATACATTATTCTTGATATATCCGTTTCGCATTTGTTTTTTTCTAAGATATAACAAATTAAATTTTAATTACTAGTGCATTATGTTCATTTCAACATAACCTTTCGAATGATGCATTTCACGATATGTATTCCCAATGAAGAATGTCGATGTCGACACTGCAACGACGATCTTTCAGAAACCTACGTTCCCCATAAATTTGGACAACTCTACGAATTCAGAAACTAGTTATTTTGCTTCGTATTAGAGAAAATCGTGATTTACAGCTATCTTGCCTCACCCGGAATATTGATTAATGGAGCTAAAGAGACACCACACACATAGAAATTAAGGACATTCACAACACCCAAACCTTTGTCGAAATAGAAGCCACTAATTCTGGTACGAGGGCTAGNTGAGTAACCAACTTTTCCAACTCTATTGCAGTCATTTTTTTTAATACACTGTCTTATTTGAAGTAGTGTGTAATACTGATAATTTTCATCGTATTTTAAGTTTAAAATAATGTACTTTAATCGATAAAAGCTTTATTCTCTTGCCTTTCAATATTCTGTTTGCATAGTACAAATACCAACAATATACATAAATTAGCAAACTTTGTTAATGGCCACTTTCGTCAACTTCCTTGTGTCAACAGTAATTGATCACCTTGCCATTACGGTTTTCTGAACACGAGGTGACAGCTACGAAATGGTGGTGTCAGGCCAACACGCCAGACAAGATCCATCAATAAATCTAAACGTGTATTAAAAAGTTTTGGAATAGCCCTTTCAACTTTTGCTGAATCTGAAGGACTAAAATTTAATTTCTGGCTTTTAAATCATTGATATCAAGTTTAAGTGAGTGACTGAAGCTTTATTATACGTTGAATGTAGTGAATAATTAAGCTGAACCCATTGAAGGTTTTCACTCGGTTGATCTTTTACAAAAAAACAACTATACGTTAGCTCCATTCAAATATGTTTGACACCATGAATCAGCTGTGGCTTTTGCGTACTACGTGGTCAAATATAATTTCTTCTCGAACGATCTTGGAGTAGAAGTGTTATTAAATTATGTTGCAATTCAAACTATTCCATATGTTGGACGAGTCGTTNATGTACACCATATAAGAATATGTATTACGAAATTTATTTACTGTGTCCCCTTCCATTGTAATTCATTTGGGTACCGTATTAACAACCGTACGTAGACAACAGTATTTTATATGATTTGTTTTTCTTCTGACGCTGCACTTCCATTTGCAACACGTTAACTGTACTCCTTAAGGTTTAAGCTTACACGTTTCTTTAAGTTAAAGGTCATTCTTATTTCTACACTAGCTCAGAGTGTCGAGTTTAAAGTAGACCCTTTCGGCTATTTGCAAACTCGGCGATTTTATATAAAAATGTATATAACATTGGATATATATTTAATTAAAAATTACCCTACAGAGGCACAGAAGACCTTAGGTTGATTAAAAGGTGTATCTTTGTTTTGAAACATTGTACACACGTCGAGTTTGATGCCGATACTTTGCTTAAGTTATCACTCTGGCAGACAGACAAAACCGAACCGACAGACTAAGTAAACCAAATTGAATGTCTTACTTTTAGAAACACTAAAAAGCCACGTCTTAGAGTTGTAGAAAAGGCAGTAATTGCACGTTTAAGAGGATTGTATCATTAAATGTATCCTCACTCTGAGTACCTGGTATTAGTCTGATTCATTTGAAAGTTATCAAGTTTGGGATTATAAACAAATTGTATTAAAAACATGTCCTGAACAAAAGCTTAAACGGGCGCCGTTCAACAAAGGACTTGAATTTACAAAGTACTACGTGGTTAAATATAATTTCTTCTCAAACCGTAAGGTTGCTTGGTTAAATCGGTAATTGGATATAACAAATCTTAATTCTATTGTGAACACAGGGTAAAAATAAATGAAATTTAGTCATTATTACATTATCTGATGTTAAAAAGAAGACCTCGATAACAATGAACAGTAGTGTAGGTTTTAGAAATAAAATGTCTTCAAATTCTTAATTTAATAACGATTTTTAATAGCATTATAACGCGTGCTGAATATAAAGTGTATATTTTATATACCCAAGCAAACAATGTGTGTAGTTGTAAATGTGAAGTGTAAAAGATATTCCTTTAAGATTACAACAAAAAAATAGTGATTGGTTCTGAACAGACTTTAGTTTTATGTTATAGCAATTTGGTAAAACCGACAAGTTTTTTATTTTAGACTCGTCAAAACCCCTGAAAACATAATTTAGTTTGTAAACCCACAATTATATTTAGTAGCCTACTTCGGAAATATAGTATAATTTTGGCAACAGTGTTCCGATATAAAACTAGCACTATTNTATAAAAATGTATACGTTTCTTAAATTTGCTGTTATTCAGACCTGTTCTGAACAAAATTTCGTTTTCTAAGTTTAATATTTCCTATCTGCAATTTGGCAACATTGCATTGTTAAGGTAACATTACAAAGAAAATATTTCAGTTAAATTAAAACAAAATACAGCTGCTTATTATTATTATTCATTTATTAAAAGTAATCATTGAAATGCTTTAAAAACAGCAGTTTCTAGAAGTCATCTTTAAAATATCTGTGCAAGGTTTGTGTTTATAGGAGTTTTTTTAGTAAGTAATTATGAATCAAATTTTATATATATAAAAAAAACATTTCCACCTACTTTGAAATGAGAGCAATATACCATACTGCTGATTTCACTCGAATCATATAATTTTGCCTGATAATCTAGATATATAACCTCTTTTGGTAAATACCTAGAGCGGGCAACATTAGATTGAAAGGCAAAATATAGGTGCAGTCTCAAGCATACTAAATGGACGATAGAAGTTATTATTGATGGATTGGTTATATACAAAATATTTATGGGGAAAATGTTTTCATTTTTTCGTAACTTCAATGATGATATTATCTATTATACGTGGTTCATACACACGTCTTTACATCGTGTTTATCAAATTTATTATAAAATATGAAAAATTCGTGTTTTTATAAAATACGACTATATGAACCAAGTCCCGGTCTTTTTCCAATATCTGCTTTTGTGTAGATATATTTCCGTGGAATAATGTTTTCCGCTTCGGGGAGATTCCAATGAAGCGAATTGATCTCGCGGGACAAACGTTCAGCTTTTGCGACGACCTCTTATTGCTTAAAATCAGTCTTTCCTAGTAAAGATGACAGCTCAGACCGTCGGTTTAGAAATTCGAAAACGAAATATTACAAAACGTATAACTATTAATAAACCATTGAAAACTGTTTTGGAAGTGTAATCTGTAACTCTGGCATACTGAGCAAAACTGTTAGTCTTGAATATCTACATAACTATTTTTATTTCGATAGTTAGAGTTTTTCTTTACTTTTTTCATGTAATTGTATCATTAGTTTTTAAGAGCAAACATATAAAAGGTAACCTACACACAAATACTTATATTTAACTTAACAGTATCTTACATATCTTATCCTAATAAATTAATGGGCAGGACAGCCCAAAAGTCTTAGGCACTTGTAGTTTGTTTTTTCTGTATAGTTATACATATACGTTTGTATCAACTTGTGTTTATAAATTGTACAACTGATTTTATTGTATAATATTCAATAGAGGTGTTTTAGCACGGAAAGTAATAAGTAATGTACTAGAGCAATTCAAACGAAAACCTTAAAAATGGGTCAGAGTTACAAGAACAGACTGTACACAGCTATAATTTGTTGAGTGTAACATCAGCAATTATTTAAGAAATGTACTGTAGTTGACTGCACGGATCACGTAAGCGTCATACTAGCAGTGTAAAGGTAGCAGCCCCANTGGAAGCATGCTTGAAAGAGGATATTTAGGTAGTAGCATTTCACTGACAAATGTAAGTTCAATACGGTGATGCATGCCTCTCACTCCAGTAAGTTTACGAGTGGAGCAGGAAATTCCGTAACAGCCTGAATTCTGTCACCGATTAACCTCACCCGGGACAGGCAAACCAATTGGTGATGTCTGAAGCTACTTCAGAAGCTGAACGCATCGTGATGGTAACCGTCGAGTGCCGGTGAATTAAGTAGCCACACTGATGAACACCAGAACTGATTCAGCACATCACGTCATCAGAGATGTCATCAAGTTCAAAAAAGTGTCTGGTTTGCAAGTTGGGTGCCAAGACAGCAGACTCACGGAATGATCGAAGAACTGTATTTCGAGTGTCTCCCTCATCCACCGTTCTCACCAGACTTCATTCCATGCGATAACCATATTTTGGACCACTGAAAGAGTCAATTGGTGCAACGTAATTCCGTTTAGATGAAGCAGTGAAGGAGGTGGTGCATCAGTGGTTGCGCACAAGGCCGAAACATTTTTTTCTAGAGGAATCCGTACACTAGTTAAGTGCTGAAGGATCTTTTTAGATCTAAATGCAGGTTATGTATGCAAATCATACACTTTAATGACATCTGTAATAAACAACGTAAAAAAAATTAAGATTTTCATTTGTCTCGCCCTCGTAGTAACAAACAGCAGGAGAATACGAGTACAGGCCATGATAGTTTACTTTTTCTTATATAGGGCCTACACAACATATAAGTTGTTAGACAATTTCTAGGCTGATTTTAAACAAAACTGGTTTTTCCTTACCCATCTTTTAATGTGCATTTATTTTTTTTTTAAATGTACACATTACAATACAATGAAAGATATTCAGTTTTATTTATATCGTCAAGCATTTCATTAGTATACTAGTACACATTGTTGGCATCAAGATCAATTTTGTAACTATATACTGTATATTTATAACAAAGCCACGCATAGGCACGTAAACTGAAAGAAAGTAATGTATTATGAGAAAGGTTTGCAATTATTAACTACTGTGTACATGGGACGACACAGGTTGATTAAAACAAAGTTTCTAAACTACGAAATCAAATTTTAATTCCTATACAACTTTATCACCACGGGTTTTGACGTCACTTAGATAATCAAAATATTGATATTACTGTACCTTATTAAAGAAGTAAACAGATAATTTAGAACGAGGCTATTGTTATGTTCCTTATTATAAGCCATTTATNGTTTAATTTCTGGATATACAAGGTATGGGTGATAATGTACAACAACACGCTTTTAAGGTGTACACCCTCCCAGTATACCCGCAAATCCACACAAAAAAGTAAGGGAATACTAATATGACAGCAAAACTCTGTACACAATAGGATGTTAGAAGTAATCAATCAGAACTACGTACCTCTAGATCAAATCTCACAAAATTTTTAAACAATTCATGTCAATGTTTGCAATTGTCCATTCAGTTCAATTAGCGAATATAAGTTGTGTTCGTCGTCGTGAAATGACCCATCTGATGTGAAACGATGTTAAGACAAAAGCAGATCAACATAGTTTCTAGCAGCAATACAGACTTTCATACGAAGTTTTAGCACATTGTAGAGGAGATGGATTTTGATAAGCACTATTTTTTTAATCGATAATATATATTGGCGCAACATTAGTGTATTATTGATACGTTTTCGATAATCGAAAAGCTATACATTCGGAAAGGGTCATATACATTTTCCTTAAAACCATTAATAGTAAAAAGCTGCTGTATAATGAGGTAGGTTCCTTTTCACAAAAAAATACCAAAACGGGTTTTAACTTGTCTTGAACGTACAAAACATAAGTTAGCACTGTATTCAGTTTACTACGACCAATCCTGACTGCTTGTTCCACACAAAAGCTTCCTATACCGTAAATAAACCTCCATCATAGCGATTATGCTCAAAAATGCAAGTAGCGACATACTTATATGTTGGTACGCGTATTCGTCCATCATGGATATCAAGACAAATTCATAATTAGCTGGACAACGCTACAGCCATCAACATGCTATATCACCCAATCTCAATTGGCGGTGTTTTGACCAATGGTGATATGATGGCTTTTCACCGATATCAAAGTGTATTCTAATGTTTATCAACCTATATTTAGACATAAGTACCATGTATGAGTGTGTGCATTGTAGTGCAACCAAAAATGTAGTAGTGTTATGAAGCTAATTTTCTTGTATTAAATACCTCTGTTTCACGTGTTGCCTGTAACTCTAAAAATGAATTTCCTATTCAAGAATCCATTTACATATCGTGATATTCATTGTGTTGCTTAACGTTCCGTCAACATGACCGTTATATTAATTTACGTATGGGATACGATGGATTTGATGACTTTTTCGTGCATTTATCGTGATGCCTAGCAGCCTAAACGTATGAGGATAATTACAGTACAACACCCACCTTGTTCGGCACGAGTCTTGTACGCACTCAGACTTAGGGGAGAAATCATAACTTTCTTTGTAATAATATTTTAGAAACTACAATAAAATATATGCTAATTTAACCATGCATATACTCATTTGATGAAGTTTTACTTTACTATAATTTACCTAATTTCGTGTCTAATTTAATGATATGGTAATGTTTATATACTTGGAGCTGCTGTCGTTGTCAGATAAGCAGTTAATTTGACAGCCTTTAAAGTTTTATACACTTACTCTTAAAGCCTTCACACATCTCCTGCGTATTCATTCACGTTCTTCGCTGGATATAGAACGTAATTGTCTTCGCTCAGTTTATTGCTACGTTTCTCTTCAACATCCATAAACCACTAATAGAAGAGCCTTAATGTGATTACAGAGGGCATCAGCTCGCACGACTAAAAGGCATGTTCTACCTCGAAATTCACGTACGTAAGTGAATCTATGGCAGAGAAAAGTGACCTCTCTCTGACATTTCAAAGGATAGAATGAGAGATTCGTACACACTAGCTTACGGTACTTAAGCACTCAATGCGATAATAGCGTTTAACGAGCTCTGCTCTGGGTATTAAATTCTCACTGTCGTCCTTTGAACACCTTTGAAAAGAGGGGTTGTAATCCTGCTTAAAAGCGTTAAATTCGAAGAGGAGGAAAATAGCTTTTGGACAAACCTTAATTATGCACTATGATTAGATCACTAATTCAGTGCAGAATCTAGTAAATAGTTTGGCAAGTTTTAGGTCTTGGGAGTATTTCACTTTAAATATGTACTGTTTCTAGTATATATTTATTCAATTAAGGGCCAGGTATCCGACGCCAACATTTAATCAGTATTAATACTATGACTATTTGAAGATGTGCTTACTNAAAGACAGCTTGATGATAGTANATTACGCNTAGATTTGAACTTCGAATCTCGAATTTTCCGTTATGTTGAGAAGTTTATAGTTATTTTAAGCTCATTTTTGCAGTATCTATGACCGCTAAAGTAACTGTTTAATATTATTTAGACATTATAAAATGAAGACATTCATAATACAATACTCATATTTCTATTTCTGTACATAAGTACGGTCAAACTTTTCTAGAAGTATTTTTAAATTATATCGATAGTGTGTTGTTCTGCAGACCTTGGCAATATCTACGTAAGCACACTTTCAAATGTTCGCACGAAAATTAAACAATCTCATATCTGGGCTTTATAACAGTTTCTTTTTACTACGTTACACTACTTTTTATTTACTTTACGAATAAAAATACTAAATAAAAAAATGCTTCTTTTTCACAGTATGGGTTCAGTAACGTAACATTCTCGTGTTTAGTGTGTTTATATGTTGTGACGTTAGGCGTTAGATTCGATTATGTGATCCGCGACAAGATTAAAATAATTTATATTATTATAACTGTATGTATATGTTCACACAAAATCCAAAATTACATTAAACATAGTACTGCATTTATATTAATCTACTCTGTACGTATGTAAATAATTGGGAGAAAGGCAGGTTAAAAGGGATGGCCAATGCACATCAAGCATCGCGCACCAGTCAAGTTCACTTGCTCTGCTAATATTAGCGCCGAGCGGCCAGTTTAAAATGATTGAATATTGACTTTAGTAAATTTGTTGCGTCGCATAAGCGCCCACAGTGATCTCATTAACTTGTAACCCTATTAAATAACCCATGATTATTATAGTGCATATTCCTAAGTACTGGTTAAACGAAACCTTCTGTGTGGCCCGTGACGCCAACACTCATCATATTTTGGCCCTCGTATACACCTGTGACCTGACCCTAACTTTTAGTGAACAGCGCGCGACCGTGAAGTTTTACTTCCTGCTAGGGAAAAATGCCGCAGAAACTAATGTGATGTTGAAAACAGCTTACAAGAATACTGCTATGGGAAAAACTCAAGTGTACGAGTGGTTTTCGCGTTTCAAAAAAGGTGAAATGTCGATTGATGACCAACCTCGTTCTGGACGTCCTTCATCTTCCCGAACGGACGAAAATGTCGAAACAATTCGCGCAATTGTGCTTGAAAACCGACGACGTACCATTGATGAAATAGAGAAGTTGTCTGGAGTAACTTGGAGCTCGGTTCTCCGAATTTTATCGGAAGATTTGGGGATGAGAAGGGTCGCTGCAAAGTTTGTGCCTCGGCTCTNGACTACTCAGCAAAAAGAAGGTCGCTTGGAAGCATGCCGTGCTTTGAAAGGACAGTCCCAAACNGACCCAGATTTCTTTTCCAAGATCATTACTGGTGACGAATCATGGTGCTATGGTTACGACCCCGAAACCAACCAACAGTCAAGCCAGTGGAAGACTGCAACGTCGCCTAGCCCAAAAAATGCTCGTCAAGTGAAGTCAAACATCAATACAATGCTCATTTGTGTTTTCGATGTGAGAGGGGTGGTGCATTCGGAATTCGTTCCACCAGGGTTTCTACTTGGAGATTCTGAGAAGATTGTGCAACAGTTTGAGGCAAAAAAGACCCGATTTGTGGCAGACGGGAGACTGGTTTCCCCACCATGACAATGCACCATAACAATGCACCTGCTCGCACAGCTCTCTCANTGAGCCAATTTTTAACAAAAGATGGCATGACTTCCTTACTCCACCTCCTTATTCACCTGATTTAGCTCAGTGCGACTTTTTTTTTTGTTCCCGCGAATGAAGAGGGACTTGAATGGAAAGCGTTTTGACGACGTGGATGAGGTGAAGAAAAAACGAGGGAGGTGCTGTTGGGCATCACAATAGACGAATTTAAAACATGTTTTGAGCAATGGAATAAAAGACTGGACAATTGTATTAACTGTAATGGTGAGTACTTTGAAGGGGATTGCATTTTTTTTGTAAAAAAAAATTCATAAATTAAAAACACATTCCGGTTACTTTTGGGTACCCCCTCGTACACTAGACAATGGATACATGTATATAGCGAGCATATATACAATTTTTACCGACAGACTACCATCATGAATTAAGAATGGTAACAGACTTTGATAAGCGAGGCAATTTCGTAAGACATTTTGTTAATGCAATAATTTCATGTGATGAATTAAGAAAATGGGCCAAGACAACTTCTCCATCACCCCATCCCAATGCAGAGGTATACTGATCGTTCACAAATTTAATTATACTGTACTTCTTAAAGCGCAGTGTTAGGTATTTTTAAGCAGTAATAGTTTAGACAAAATGCCTAATGTTTGAAAAATCACCAAATTTTAACCAATTTATTGTTAGATATATAACCTTACATAAACCAAAATTTATTTCTAAACAGTATTTTTAAATGACTTATTTGACACGCGGGATCGCTTTAGTACATACAAATATTTCTTCATAACGTGTAGAAGTTCTGAATTACAAATAACTAAATTAATCAGCACGTTATTCAAGCTTCTAATGAAAAATTGTTTCATATTAAAAATTTTTTTTTGATTATCCCAAAACTGTAAATAACGTTTGTAAGAAGTGTTTTGAAATAAAAACGCAAAAATATTCCTATTTTTATTTAATTGTTTGATAAATAAGTTAAATTAAGTGTATACTGATGTTATTATGGAGTGGAGGTAAAACCGTTGGTCTACGTGAGGGATATGAAAATATGATGGGTATTACTTGATCGCATTTTTGGTGCTACAGCATTCAAAGACAAGCAACATGAATTAAAGCGAGCTACTCGCGTGATTCACAGACGAACTGCAAACATTTAATATTGTAAACGTGTAATGCAAACTTCATATTAAATTACTTTTTCTTCTATAACTCAATCAGCCATAGGTCCGTAATTTTAAGAATCGGACCCATATTTTTTACTCTCTCTGTTCAAGATGGTTCAGGTAGTGTTTTGTAATTTATTTTTAAATGAAGAATTTATGTTGTGTATATCATAATTATTCGATCATGTTTAAATTTAGGGCGTAAGTTAATTAACACATTTCTCCATTATTTACTTTAATGTTATATTTTGACTTGTTATATTTTAAAGTGTAATGACGTCGAAAAAGTGTTTGAATAAATCGCGTATTAGAATTGATTTTTTGTTTTAAGTTACAGTTTTGGCATTTCTTATTATAAACGCATTGACTATACAGCTGTTCACAACAACACTTTGGAACCGAGGCGATTCATAAACGCACATTTTATTATTTGTCTTTCTATCAGTATTGAAGAACACAAATACATTATTGCCATTAACTCTCGTCGTAAAGCATGAATTTATGTCCACCAAACTCCAATTACTAAGGGCAATACTAAATATGTATGCGTGAAACACGTGTCATGAAGGCATATCGTTTTATTTCGCGACTGTGTGCAACAAAATCGAGAAAGCGCATCTACAGAAACACAGAACAGCTTTGAAGTTCATTACAGAAATATACTAAAATGAAGTGTAAACTAATCACAAAATTGAAAATTTCGCTCATTAAACATAATTTGTTTTACAAAAAAAATAGACAAACTAAACTCCCCACAATCATGCAGTATGCCTTCCGAGAACGTGTTTTTTGCCCAGAACCTCGGTATTTCCTTAAAAAATCAGCACTAATCATCATCGTAAGCTGTTTGTCCTCGAGTTTGCTAATAGTTTCTTGATTTTATAGTTAAATTGAAATAAGGTCAAAACGGTTTCACAAGCACATTACGGCATACTTTGTACCATATTGTATTTATAGCCCAAACGCCTAACTCAAGTCTGCTATCAAAGAAAACTGAATGGTGTGAAACGCTTTTGATTCCTTATGACATCCAATTTTCTAACAATAGACTTCTGTTTAGTGTTTCGGTTATAAGTGCAACTTGGTAGAAAGTCTGTTATACTTTGCTTATGAATCCATTTTAACCTTATTTCATAGAACTGAATATATGAAGAAGCATTTAGCAAACTGTAAGACAACTTATGCAGCAGAGTAGAATTGACAAATAACTGTTAAGATACGTTTAACATTCCATGTAACCTATTTGATATCAGAACTGTATGTTAATACCTCGAACCGCTGACTATGTGTATTTTGTTGTTGTTTAGATTAGACATAATATGAAGGTAGTAAAACTCTAAGGTATTAAGTTCTAAATCGTCATAAGAACTCCGTTAGGAAATTCCATTCCTGTGGCCATGGGACTCAAGAGCTGAAGAGGAAACGTACAATGATGCTTCAACTCTTAACACACCCGTTNTGTACAGTATATACGACGAAAACTTGTCCGTTCCGGTGTTAATCTAAAACCAACACATTATTCAGCTATTCATTTTCATGGTTTGTTTTATATGTTTAACGGCAAGTGATGTCTAATGACAGGTAAGCCAAACACAACTGATTCACTTAAAAACGCTTTCAAATTATTAAAAAATGGTTAGAAAATTACAATATACAGGGTGTTTAAAAAATGTGTACCAAAAATTGGAGAGCGTGTTCTTTGGACCCAATAATCTTATTAATTTTTTTTCGCAGATCTTTCAGACTAATGGTTTAGCCATAATTAAGCAATTAAACTGTTGAATCACGAGACGCGTTAAAGAAACACCATGGCCACGCGTTAGAATTGGCGAATGACAAGTGCCAATTCTAGTGCGTGTCC
>KZ874903.1:2162-13134 GCA_003456935.1 Machilis hrabei
ATTTTTTATTTGTAGACGTCGCAGACCAATGATTTAGCCGTAATTAAGCGATTAAACTGACCAACCACAAGATGAGTTGCCAAGAGACCACGCCCACCCATCACAATTGCAAACTATGTAATTGCAGGTGTTTATGGAATTTCAACATATCCTAAATCAAAACCCATTGGTTTGTACTGGACTTTGATAGCCGAATGGTCTAAGTGGCTCGGGTATAATGCTTGAGGTTCGTGTCTTACATACAGCACCTAATTTTTGTATTTCATTTTATAATGATTTATTTCATACCTTTATTTCAACATAACACAATAGTTGCAATTAGTTTGGGTTTGCAATGAAACAAAAACAATACATTTGAGCTATGTGATGCCCAAAATGTATTGTTTACTTTTTAGTGTGCATGAAAGCGTGTTAAAAATGTGTTTACCGTGGATTACAGGGTATACTGCAAAGTGAAATGTAAAACGAAAATGAGAAATAATTAGGGGTGGGTCGAACCCTAGTTTTTGNATCCGAACCGAACCCGAACCGAACTTACCAAAAAGTTCGACTTTCAAACCCGAACCGAACCCTTGGGGTTCGGTTCGGTTCGGTTCGACAGACGAACCTTCGATCCACCACTAACAAAAAGTTCCTTTGTAAAATTTTAACCCGGGTTCGCAAAAGTTCGCGAACCCGAACTCAACTTACCAAAAAGTTCGATTTCGAACCCGAACCGAACCCTTAGGGTTCGGTTCGGTTCGCCANACGAACCTTCGACACANCACTAGAAATAATATNTTTAGATTTGAGGCTTTCTTGTCGTGAAAACACATTGATTGTTCACACAATTAACTGTACGGACTGTTTTTAGACATGGTGAAATTAATAAATTTTAAGATACGTAATCAAAATACATACACAAATATCTCATGTTTAGCATGTAATTCACAAACACAACGATTGTACCTTTTAATTCACAACAAGTAAAGGTGACCTCTATGTAGCTAAAAAAATACTTGTTCTGAGGCTCCTTTGCATGATAGTCTCGACATTAGCCATTACACCACGAACATATTCTAGTATTTGTGAAACAAAATAAGGATCTTCCTGGGTCTGAAATTGTTTTCTTTATCTCATTTTTTTAGCTACATGCAGTTTACGCCGCAATGAATGACGTCACACTGAAGGCTTACGAAATTTCATTTTACACGACAAAAAAGCCTCAACTCTAAAAATAGTATTTCACATTTTCGTTTTATGTTTCAATTTGCAGTACACCCTGTCATTCACGGTAAACACATATTTAACACGCCTTCGTGTACACTAAAAAGAAAACAATTATTTTTGGGCATCACAAAGCTCAAAATGTATTGTGTTTGTTTCATTGCAAACAAAAACTACTTTTTAACTATTGTGTTACGTTGAAATGAAGGTATGAAAGAAATCATTCGAAAATGAAATTTAAAATGTAGATGCTGAAGGTAAGGCTCGAACCTGCGCCCCCATGCATTAGACGTAAACCACTTAAACCATTCGGCTACGATCGTCTATAACAGAATACTGTCTTTTGACTTAGGATATGTTGAAATTCCATAAACACCTTGATTACATAGTTGGCAATTCTAATGGGTGGGCGTGGTCTAATGGCAACTCGTCTCGTGGTTGGTCAATGTAATCGCTTAATTATGGTTAAACCATTGGTCTGAGACGTCTACAAANAAAAAATTAATTACAATATTGTGTCCAAAGAACACACTCTCCAATTTTCGGTACAAAGTTTTTGAACACCCTGTATATCCTGCAAATACCAGTTTCTTTTTCTATTGTTTTACAGGAATCTTGAAAACACTAGTCAAAGTTTGGTTAGGTAAATACATCATATTTACGGTTTAACATGCTTTGATAATGTAAAATAACAGTTTATGTTTTTTTTTTTCTTTTAAAGTAGAATTTATTGACTCCAATAATGCAATAACCTAGGCTTACCTTTTTTTAGTTAGCATACAAATAGAGTACTTTCTTAAAAAAAGTATGTATTTTAAAGTTCATAGGTTCCGAACTAAATGTTAAATTACAAAGTTATATAAGAAAGTGAGTTACTGGTTTAGGACAAATATAAAATTACTATTACTCAGTTTTGTGGAATGTTCTGCATTAATTTGCGATATCACAAGTACAATTTTGATCTTAATGTCTAAAGTTTTTAAAAGCACACATTCATTAAATTTCACTCCACTTTTTACGTAAATGTCATTACAGAGTTTACAAAAACAAGTCTAACCTACAACTGCTGTGAGCGAGGTGCCATAAAAACGAAATGCACCTTTTTGGTTTGATTTATGGAAAAAAAAACAGTAGGCTAATTAATTATTAAATTTTGCCATTAGCATTTTTTATTGAAGCATATCAATCTTCATAACATATTTGTGTATTAATTAATTAACAAATAACGATACATTTGAAAGCAAATATAAGTTATAAAAAAGTCTTAAATTAACAATGACTACTTANTGTTATCGCTGAGAATTTCTTGATGATTTTAAATAAGGCTTTAATAGGTTGAAATGCGAAATGTGACTATGCTGTGTACAAATTTAAGCACCCCTTGCCAAGTACCTTCTGGTTGATTGCAAGGTATGATGTAGATGTTAAATGTAGATGTAAATGACAAAAATGCTTATTAAATACGTAATTAAGAGGTTAAACTCACGCGCTATTGAAATATGTACAAAAATNAATAATAGATGGTAGAACCTCACATTGCTAGTTTTATCACTTTTGGATTCCATATAGTGACACAAAATTAATTTGAGGTTTGTATATTACTTAATCTAGACTACTATAGTATAGTGTAGGGTGGGGATTATGATTTTGAAAAATGTATTATTTTATTATTATTATTTAGGGGGCTTTCGGTAAAAGATTTACTTTTCAAAGAATAACCTTTTAGTAAAGAGTATTTGTTTTATACAGTATATAACATTTACCTTTCCAAATAACTGGAAACAAGATATGAAATTAAATTGCCCAATTATCCAGAGACATGAGAGTACACCTATTAAAATATTTATACCAGAACATTCATGTCATTCATTTTTATGACAACCATTTTCCTGGGTTCACTGTTAGTGAAAATTGTATTACAGCATTTTCACTAGGTTATATTTTCCATAATACAGTGAACACAGTATTTGAATTAGCTTTGGTGACTAAGTGTGTAGAGAATTTGTCTCACTGAACTTGTAGAAATTAATCTTAACTCGAATTATTTATATATTAAGACTTCGCTTGCAACAATAACAATCAATTTCTTAAAATCTAATTTACCTAACTGAAACATGTATGCTAAAGTTATCATGTGATTTGTTTCTGTGTGGTGTCACTATGTTCAGTCATTATCCAGCCTTTTAATTATTTTTGGCGTTATCTAAAAAGTAACGTTAAAATTACACTGTTTTGGGGGGTGATGTACAGTGCCAGCATCAATTTTGTCATATCCAAACGAAGCGTAGCGCGAAATTTCGTTTCGCTTAAAACGCAAATTTTCGTTCACTTACCAAGCTGCAAAAAATTACATTCGCTAATACGTCTTTCAGGCGAAGCCTGAAAGACGTAGCGAATGTAATTCTTCGTAGCTTGGTAAGTGAACGAAAATTTGCGTTTTAAGCGAAACGAAATTTCGCGCTACGCTTCATTTGGATATGACAAAATCGATACTGGTACTGTACACTATATGGTATCTTCCAAAAATACTTAATCCATTCAGAGTGCTCAACTTAAATGTGATGATGTGGGGTTTAACGGCGCGTCAACACCGGAAGGGTCACTTGTGCCGATTATATGTTTTTCCCTATCTTACACCCCTATATTGTAATACATAGTTCGTCTTCCATACATTCCTATAAACACCTTCTTAATAACTACCCTTCACCAATTGTCACATTCTTTATACACCTTCAACACTAATTCCTTGAATAGTCTGATCAGTGTACTAAGTATCTGAATATCATATTTCTTTATCACATATCTAGTTCCCTGTTGTTATCCCATCCCATATTCCTTGGCTTCATGTATACATGAGTATTCTCCTTTTATCACAAATCCATTAGTCACTAATCTGTTCACATGTTTTGGTCGACATAAGTACAGTTTCAAAAAGTTAGTCATCTATCCCGTCCTTCTGGACCTTATCCTGTGATACTTCTAGTATGATACTTGTTGCCGTCCTAATGCACTATGTAAATTCTCTTCTGTCTCTTCTGTCAGTCCACGTATCACTACCTTATCACTACCGTTATATTACCATTATTTACGTTGTATAATTGTTTCCTATTTTGTAAATTATATCTGTAACACTCTCTTTCCGTTCTCTCCAATTCACTTGCACTTTCATTCGACACACGTAAATGTTCCTTCGGTTCTACATTATTTATTTCAGTTCTGTACAGTATATAATTAACAGGCATATCTTCCCATTCACTGCATTAATGTAATGTTACATCTATATTAGTGTCGTTTGCAAGTTCAAAAGTTTATGTCACATTTCTATTTTCTGCTACACTGTCAATGTCTGTCTGTTGACTGTTATTCTTTGTTTCTCGAGATCTGGCTCGCACTGTTGACTTATTTCCCTACTTTGTTTTTGTTTTGCTGCCTCTGTTTCTTTAAAAGTTTGTAACCATAGTAAATATGTGTCTAGGAATTGTCCTGCACCAAAATCTCTGTCAAATTCAACTAATTAATCATGCTCCACAGAGTTCTCCATACAACTAAATACCGTGTATCATATGTTATCTTTCTGTACTATACCACATGCACTACTATATCCGGTTGTCAGTGTAACACTCTCCGGTAAAACCACTTCATCGTCATTGGTTGTAAATTTAATCACATTTATTCTATATACTGTTACACTTTTCACTTATCTGTCAACTGCTTGAAAAGTTCCATTTTGGGGGGGAGGAGTCCTGCTCGATTGTTATACGTAGTACACTTTGTCCCAGTCCAGTCCTCCATTGACCGTACAATCTAGCAGCAAATATTTCTGTTGGCAACTACTACTTAAAACAGGTAATATCCTCTCTCCTGAATATCCTTATATATCACTATGTACTTTCACCCACTGAGGTTACATACCTGATAACCTCGGTCATTAACAGGAATCCACTTATTTAAGCTAAAAACATTGATTCGCAAACTAAACANTTTCTTTAGGAGCACCAAAAAAGATGTCCGTTTGCAATCGCATGACCCCCACCCCTGAAACTTAAATACATTGTGGATTGGTGTATTTTTAAGTAGCAATAGGTGGTGTGAAGTGATACTTTTTTGGAAATCATCATTTTAGGCATCAAAATATTCCCAAAATGATGATTTTATTTTAATAGGGGGTGACACCACATACTGTAGATTAGCCGAAAACAACCATGTACTGTAATGTACATTTTTAGTTATTTTATAGATTTTATTTTCGATGTTTTTTTTTCATAGTGTTCAACAAATGAAGACTACATAAAACGGGTAGGCCTTTACGGTAGAGATACTCACATTACAGGTGACTCCACGTAGTGAAATTCACCGGTAAAAATAATACAAAATAATGGTTAATTATGTTTTTATGATTTATTCTTACTTCGTACAACATTCAGAATAACGAATAATGTAGGTCTAAACCAATATTATTTGTAGGGCTGGTTAAAGTGTACGGAAATTCAGTCTTNCTCTTACTACAGTAACTAAATGAACGCAGCGTAGCGTGTTAAAGCATCACATGACTGTACGAAATAGTCTGTTTGAGCTTTTTCGAGAACAGAACTCAGCGTTTTCATAAAAAAATAGCTTGCACGTGTGGGAACATGGCAGATGCCAGGCTGTATTATAGTTGTGCTGACCTGAGAAAAACATTAGAAGACTGACCAACTGCCAGGCGTGAATAAATAAAGGATNAATTGGTTACATCTAACATAATGTTATTTTTCCAGTAAAAACAAATCAAACATAACTATCCCAAATGTTTCTCATTCATCTTATCTGGTTAGGGTGGGTGCCAGATGGGCTGGTTTAGAAGTAAAGTAGGTATCACTGTATAGTAACATTCAATTGCAATTGAAACATATGTTAGTTTGTTTGCTTTTAATTAAAAATGCTAGTTAAGGCATGAGTTGACAGTGTTAGTTTTACTAGACCTGCTCCTGTACAAAATACAAAAGGATTGTTTAATGGTGATACCCCTGCCCACACCTCAGGATATAATGGCATGATGGTCAACCAAGCTGACTGCCATTCCTGCTGCATGCNTGTTAAAATTGCAAGAAAGACGACATGCAAGGGTGTGAGCAAGTTCTGCTATTGCATTTCTAATCTCGAGGATCATGACGGGTTTATGAAAATAAGGTGATGGTATTGGAATTATGTTTTGCAGGATAACACACACGTAAAGCTTGAAGAGCTAAACGAGAAAAAATCTTCGGGTTCATGGCTTGGTGGTAACATGACGTTTGTTTTTAGTGGGTTCCTAGAAGAAAGGAATTATAATGGTTGAGTGACGGATATTTGAGGAAACAATTGCCACAAACACCAACTTTCATACAAGGATAAAAACATTCACCTGCTCTTACCCATAGAGTATTTCTTTCTCGCAGTCATNCAACATACATTAAATGGTAAGGGTTTCAGACACAAGCAGCTGGTAGGTCTTCCTGGTGGACCTGAAAGTACCGTCCCAGCCGCCATCTTGCACTCTTACTTTCATTCATTTCTTGCATACGTGGTCATGCAACACTTTAAATTTAATCCTCCAAATAAGGAATATTATTATACCAACCACAGCAGAGTGATTGATGAACCAGGACGCTCTACGTTTGANCGCTATAGTTAGAATGAGACTTTAGTTGAGGAATTTCTACTCTATCTGACCTTTACCTAGTTACTAGTTGGCGGCCCTGTTAGTACCGTACCATCTGTCATTTACATTCATACTCTTTTTCTCACTCTTTCACACTCTTTTTACCATACATCATTTATACTTCCTGAAAATAAAAACTGTTAGTGACTGTTGTCCGTTGATTGCTGGATCTGTAAATTATAGTAACAGTATATTGACATGTAATTTTAATTTGTTAGTATACACTATCTAGCCATTCGCCACCGGACACCCCTCAAAAAGTGCTTGGGATCGTCTGTACACGTGATACAACCTATAACCCTTTCAGACCCTGTACCCACAAAACCTTGATTGGCCAGCCCAAAGTCCAGATATCAACCCGATTGAACACCTTTGGGATGAGAGCCAGGCCTTGCCGCCCAAAAAACGCCACTGAGCTTTTCGCCGCTTTGCAAGAGGAATGGGGCAAGATTCGCGTTGACACGTATCGCAAATTGGTGGAAAGTTTTCCTCGAAGGGTTGCGGACGTCATTGCGGCAAAAGGTGGCCCTACACGATACTGATGTGGTGCTGAATCCGGATTAATGTACTGGTATGGGGTGTCCGGTGACGAATGGCTAGATAGTGTATTTAATGGTCATTTACGCCTGTATTTGATGAGGAACTGGTCTGGTCTGTACAAACCTAGAGACTTGATTATTAGATTTGTGTGACTATTTACGGTTACATACAATTTACGCGTTTGATCAAAGACATGTTCCTTGACAGTTGGGAGTTTAATTTATCTCCGCAGGCTGTCGTTTGTTATGTACCACTCTGCGTCAACTATTATCCTTAATGATTTATTTTATACAATTTCTATGTGTTTAAAGTTACTTTTTTTTTTGCACCCAAACTGGTGCTGCGTATGTTAATATGGATCTGATGCACGCCTGATACAGCAAACGGCCTACTGGTATCGATATACCACTACTATGACTTAATATTGGATACAGTTTTGCCATTATTGCTTTAGCTTTTCTAGAAGCATTTTTAGTATGCTGTCCAAAAGTTAACGGTCTATCTATTTGAACGCTTAAGTATTTTACTGACGGCTTCCACTGAATTATTTGGCCGGTTAGAACTAGAGGTAAGTGATATATTAGTTCTGGAAAAATAATTGCTTCTTATTTTGCAACGTTAATTTTAATTCTCCTTTTGGTGTACCATTCGTGCATTGTACTTAGTGCGTTTTGTAATTTAGTTATTAAGTGACCTATATTTCTACCAACTGCATATATGTATAACTATGTCGCCTTCAAAAATGCCTAAGTTTGTTGAGTGGGTTTTAGGAATGTAATTGATGANAATATTAAGTAATATTGGTCGTAAGAGTAATCCCTGTGGTACTCCAGCTCTTATTGGTTGTGTTGTTGACTTGATGTCGTTTGAAACTGCTTGAAATGATATATTAGTTAAGTAACTGTCGATCCACATGACAANCCTATCTAGTACGCCAATTTTGTGTATTTTCCAGATGAGACCCTCATGCCATACCCGGTCAAAGGCCGCTTCGACATCAAGTAGGACCGCTGTTGTGTATTTACACTGGTTGAACCCAATGGAAGCGGTTTCAATCAGTCTAAGTACCGGTAATTGATGTACTGTTGAGTATTGTTGTGTAAATCCAAACTGTTCGTTGATTTTTATTTAGTTTTCATACAAAAATATTTAATAGCAGTATTAATAGCTTTTATATTACTTTGGCCATAGTATTTAAGAGACTGATAGAGCTATACCTGCTCCTGTATTAGGCTTTAGGTACATAACCTGTTGGATGACTCGCGTGTGTGAATTAAATAAGTTGAAAGGCCAGTATAAATACAGAATTTCAGAAAAGCAACAAATCTATTTCTTTTTAACTTAGACCTCATTGTATAGGGTGGTCTACATAAGGCATTACGAATTTTTATCGCAAAAACAAAGCAGTATGAAAGAAAACGTGTAGACACACATTGTTAGGTTTGAAGGGGGAAATATTGTAGAAATTAATGTTATTGTTTTGGTGATTGTTTTCACGGTTAATTGAAGGTCACCTTTGTTTTTGTTTTTTTAATATAAACACATATTTTTGTTGAATGCATCTGATCCTACGCTTAAAAACAAACANCTTTTGTAGCATAAATATTTNTATACTGTTTCAATTTACTAAGATAGCTTTAAGATAATGAAAACATAAAACTTGTAACGTTGTTTTTTACTTGACAATCTTACAATTGTAATATTTACAATTGTAGCCGAATCCATACAATTTGTCGCTGTTATATACAATTTCACAATATTTTATTTGAGGATCGATGCATAACACCAAATGTTTTAGACATTTGTTTAAACGTAGAATACGCTATTTTACAATTCACGGTGGTGTTCTCCTGAATAGGTTATACAACCTCGCTCCCACTCTGTAAAAATTACAATTGTAATATTGTCAAGTACAAAACAACGTTACGAGTTTTGGTTTGCATTAGCTTAATGCTATCTTGGTAAATTGAAACAGTATAAAATGTTTTTGGTACAAAAGATGTTTGATTTTAAGTGTTGGATCAGATGCATTCAGCAAAAATATGTGTTTCTATATAAAAAAAAAAGTGAACTTCAGTCAATCTTGAAAACGTTCACTAAACAATAACAATGATTGCTACAATATTTTCCCCTTCAAACCTAACAATATTTGTCTTCACATTTTCTTTCATACTGCTTTGTTTTCGCGATAAAAATTCGTAACGCTTTATGTAGACCACCCTGTATNAATAGAATGGATTCATCCTGACCATATATACACAAAAATCCCCAGCATTTAATAAATTCCTAACTTCTCTCACGTCTTCAACCTCTTCCAAGTTAGCCATGTTNATTTCACCGATAGTTTCAATTTAGAGCGCACTTAAACTACTCTCTTGGCGTATCTAAATTGAAACTATACGTTGGTGCCTCTGGAAGCGATTCCAAATTGTGTTTAGCACTAATCACAGTCTCTGAATGTAAAAAAATTGAGGTTTTGACTAATCGCAATTTAGAATCACTTTGATAACTCCTCAAAAATTATTTTCATTACGAAAAATATCCAACCCAAAAATGCTGACGTGTTCGATTCAAATGGCGATGGACAGATAGTTCTAAGCTGTATTTGCTATTTGGACGGTTTGAAGAAGCTACATATTCGTTTAGTCGACTTATTTATTATTATTCTACTTTCTAATGCATTGTGTTAAATAAAACTACAGCAGCGAATTATACAGAGCGTTTACACTTTAATAGGAGGCACAATCTTGGAACAATTTGGTTTATGCCTAACTTGATTTCTAGCACGTATTAGAAACGAGGCTTAGCCTANCTAACATTTTCGCTTGTGGTCAACAAGAGAAAAGTTGTCGTACAATTTGATATTCTGTGACACATGCACATTCATCGTTTGGCCAATCTACGAAAATCAATATGAATTACATTATTTTTCGTCCACGTGAGTACAACGATTTATCAAACGAATGCTTACATAGTTACGGGTTTTGGTATGTGTAACAGATTTGAGTAAGTTCGTGTACTAGTTTTTAACATTTAAAATCCAATTCGCGAGGCTTCATTCTTGTGTTGTTGTTATGTCGTTAAACACGGAGTCGGTGATATAGTTTTCACTAGGGCTATTACATGGTTGATATAAAACCTAATAATGTAAAACCCTTTATGAGTCAAAAAGCATCGTTTATTGTATTTTTCGTTGTCAATAAAAACACTGTTTTTATTCACCCGGGTCCTACCTATTTCATTCACACTACACATGTAAACAAACACGCAGGTGCGTATTAAGAGGTAACTTTGAATGTAGTGATTTCGCTACTGTGGGTCCAGATTCAAGGGATTATTGCAGGTAAGAATTTTTTTGATGACACGTATAACGTGTGTATTTGGTCGCCGTGCTGGGGTACGCAAGGTCATATATACAGGGTGTCAGAAAATTCGCGCCCACGGACTTCACCACGCGATTCTATGGGTCCGATTTTGTTATCAATTTTTTTTCCTAGAGTTCTCAGTCCAATAGTTTTGTCATAATTTAAAGATTTAACCAGCCAA
>KZ874912.1:19463-35672 GCA_003456935.1 Machilis hrabei
GTTCTGTCACTTGCACTCGTGTAACTGATAAGATCTTTTATGTGAAAATTACACACTAATCAATTTTAAACTAAAGGTAGCAAAAGCAGCCGCTTTATTTGACACGTAATTGCCAAAGGCGAAACTCGTATTTCACGGGACTGCATCTGCGTCAATATTATTCATGCATTCCAAAATTGCATTTAATCTTGGAATTTCACTTTCTCATATCAGTTGTGATAAGAAAATGGGTTATACATTGTAATGGTAATCAAATATATCCTTTGGATAGAAAATAAATATGTTAATCTGAAAACTACATTAAACCGAGGAACATTGTAACGAGATTTTGCTGTATCTAATTTAGTAATGCAACACATCAAAACAGTTATCACTTTAATAAACATGACAATTATATTGCAATTCAACTGAACCTGATTTACATAAAAACCTGTAGAGAGATCAAACTGAAAAATTTACTTCACAACTAAGTCCCATTTTTCAAGAACACTTTTAACTCTTTGTTCAGTTTTATAAACACAATGTATACACACATTTTAAAAATTGTAATAAAAAATTTTTTTAACGCTGTATGACTTTATGTGTGAAAATTATAGTTGCAAAATTAAAATATTAAAACATCTTCATTATAGCTTTTTTAGGTTCACTTTATTGCAAGCCATTCGATTTCCAAAAGGAAATATTTTACTCTCGTATCCCAATAAGCAAACNGTTGCTTTGATACCAATGACACAAGTTAAAAATGGCGTCAGTAAAATCTGAACCACCTTTCCTTAAAATGTATACATTAACAACAGCAAATATGTGGAAATTTAAACAATAAATTACAAACAAAATGTCCAACATACCTAAGGTTAAATCCCCACAGAGAGAGTGTTGCAGAGAGCGTGTNAAATGTTCATAGAAGATGGAATTCAAATTGTTATCATCTGCTCCCAAATTTCGTTCAAGGTGAGAAGACAGGCGCGTATTGGAATGATCCACACGTTTCGTGTTGTAATCTCGCTCCCAGAACTTCACCGGGCGTACGTAAGAGGTGAGGAAGATGGCACTACCCAAAAATGGGTTGAGAGGTGTAGAGAGAAATGCAGATATGGCAGCCTGAAGAAATAGCATTGCTGAGTGTGGCACACTAAATGGCTGTGCAAATGCATGGAAAGCNGAGCCCCATGTAATTTGCCAAGGTGCAATATAGGTTAAAATGAACTGAACCTTTAGTACAAATTCATACATTTTGCTGAACAATATACTCATAAAAAAGTAATCNACAAGAAATGTTTCTGAAAACTGATTAAATTCCAAGTGGAAAAAAAGTATCGTAAAAACAAGAACCAAATACTGCTGCGAAGGGTCGGAAAACGTCCGTCGAATACACTTTAATCCGCATATGACTACCACTAATGGTCCACCAACAGTTCCAAATTTATTCACTATTAAGGGCGAGTTAACCGTTAAGGCACCGAGAAACACTATGGGATATAAGACGTTCTTTTCTAAAAAACAGAGCCACACNTAGGCCTTTTCAAACCACATCACTCTNGCAGCATCCCGCACTTCNAATTGATTATATTCNTGNGTCTTCAGAACAGGATGTGAAAAACAAAGCCATGGTAATTGTTTTCTAAGTTGGGGCATTACATAATGGATCAGAAATCCCACACAGCTTGTCAAAGACCACAATACTCGGTTCAATTCTGGCTGAAGAGCACTAAACACTGTACTGCAATGTACTCCAAATACAAATACTGTTATTAGCACACATATAATACTATCAGACTTTAACCTCGCCATCACTGTATTTCGTAATTTCTTTGGAAGAGGATCCTCCAGTTCCTCTACCTTTACTTCCTTAGTCGAAACCGAAGCACTACTTCCAGGTGTCGTCACTGCTGACGTTCCAGTACTGTTAGAAATCATCACCGTCGTAAGAGTGTCGGATTCGATCCAAAAATAGCTCTTCATTAGATCCCAAAGGACAGTTGGATCACTAGCAGTCCTGCTGAGGTGATAACTCACTGCAACAAGCATACCACAAAACATGGAAAANAAAATGTGCTGAGAAGACTTTGGCTCGTTGAGGCCCCCGTANGCAAAGCCNTAAAGCACGAAAACAGCNAGAACTGATCTCANNATGTTGCAACATGCTGCTACTAAACTGGAAGTTGCATTTCCACCAAANGTATGGATNTCGATGTGCTCCAGAAGATACATGGCAAATGTATTAATTTGTGGCAAGAGGCCTAAGCTAAATATTAGAGGAAAAAACAATAGAAAAACNACTAGTCCATCCCTAAAAATGACTAGCATATTTGAACCTGCAAAACACAGGCCATAAAGTGTAAATGTTGTGTTCACTATAGCACTAGAATTACTGATATGTAGAAGTAAAACNAGCGAACTGCAGANGATAAAGTAAACAGGTCTGCTAAATGCAACAATTCGATTGAAACCGTGAGTTGGAGAAGCAGCATCNGGCTGAACACTTTTTAAAAGTGAATACTGACANCCTGCAATAACAAAACAAATAATGAATACAAAAAAATCCTTAAAGAATCCCTCTAAGAGGAGAAAGGATCCAAGAACACTCACGAGAACTCCCAAGAATGCAGAAAGGAACGTTTCGNCAGGTGTTAAATTTCTATCGAGAAGTGCTAACAGAGAAAGCCTATCGAAATGTACTTTGACAAAATTAAAGGGGGTNACCCAAAACATGTAGTAATGTCTTGGTTTTGGACGATCTTCAAAGCAAAAGCGGTTTCTAGGAGTTGTTATGTCAGTGTCTGTGTCTAGCTGAGAATTTGCATGAATCCCTCCAGTATTCAAATCATTTGCTGTTCCAGGAGGAGTTGTACTTGTGCTTGCCGAAACAACCGTCGCTTGTCTCGTTCTTTCTAAGAATGACTCTGCAAGAAGGTGAAGAGGACTGCGATTGGAGCGGAGAGCAGACGACGGAAGTTGGTGNTAATTCATAGAATCTAAAAGAAAATTTCCAAAACTTCCTTGCGAGTTNGTCTGGGTTTGGTGGAGGTGAGAATGACGGAGTGGTGCCTGATTATGAACGGGTGGAGTTGCTGCAGCAGTTGCTACACTTGGTGAAGAAGAAATAGACAACTTGGGTTGGAACACAACAGCTGGGCTATCCAATACAACTGTAAGCCCAGAACTACTCTGAGAAGAGCTGCTATGCGAGTCATCCCAACAATGTTTTGTAGTGCCGTCACTGCTGGCGACTGTAGGTGGTAATGGCATTTGAGACTTGTTAGTCATCAAAGGTGTTGTGTAAGTTAATCCTGTCTGAATATCAGGCTGAGTAAGAATAGATTGAAGGAGCTTGTGATTCGTGACGGGTACNACACCCGAGGCNGTTCCNGTTCCTTTCTCGTTAAAAGTGTAGGTAAGCCAATTCCCGTGTTCGTCCTGAAAGCAATGTACGGCTCCTTCTGTCGTGTCGTCGTGCGAAGTTGCGATGTGAGTTCCTGGCCCAGATATGACGCAAGAAAGGACAGCTAGAGAAACGGTCGGATCGCCTAAGACACCTCGCAAAGATCTGTGCGAGCGACTCGATCGCCTAAGTCTATTTTTTCCATCCAAGACTCTTGCAGGAAAGAGAGCACCAGCCCCTTCCACGTCTAATGGCACTGTTGCACTCAATAATGGAGGCAAGTTAGGGGTACACGAAGTTGTCACAGGTAAGAGAGAGCTCAATTCGTTATTGGAGCCTGAAGATGATGCAGCCTCACCACTGCTGTTGTTATTGTTGCTATTATTGTTATTATTATTATTATTGATGTTGCTGCTGCTTCCTGCATGATGACGTCTTCGCCTTGTATTTGTGTGTCTGTGCGTCTGTCCGGTGCAGAGATCAACTGAAGCCCCTCCATCGATTGACACCAATTTACTAAAAGAATTTCTTCCTTTAGTACAGCGATGCCTTTTGTCTTCTTGGGAGTCCATCAACCATCCTGCAAATTAACACAAACANGCTTATTTAAAAGAAGAGCATCAGATACTATAAATACAATCNATGCAAGGACACATTATTTCACCCTGTACTGCAACTAAAAGGATACATCACACACATCTGAACTTCTTGGTTCCAAAAGAAATATTTCAAGGTAATAAATAACTAGTAAATACACACTCAGTGNTCACTGAATTGTGATCACCCCTCCAAACTGCAANGGGCNGCTCCCGCAGCTAAACTTATNACGTGACCGCCTCGACTGCAGACAACGTGTTGAGCANAGACNTTAAGCTACGTGTTAGTCAANCANCGCAAGTGGAAATGGGAGGTGGTAAGGATTTAATGCCCTTCCAAAAGGGCAAGATTGTGGGTGCNCGAGCATCAGGTGCGTCAATAACCCAGANAGTGACACTGGTCGGGTGCGCCCGTTCTAGTGTAGTGAAGGTGTACAGTGAGTGGCAAGAAAACGGTACAACGACCATCAAGAGCCAGAACTGCAAGGGTGTACGGAAGGTGACACCGCACGGTGAGCGTCGAGTAAATCGGCTCGCAAAAGCTGAATGCATCTGAAAATTACAGGACCTACACAACCATGGATCCACAACACCAATATCCTACACAACGGTGCAGCGCACACTGGCAGGAATGAAGTTCCACTTCAGATGACCCACTCTTAACGAAGCATCACCGCCGGCTTCCTTTCGTCTGGGCCCACAAGCATGGTGAATGGACCGTCGAGGATGGGAAGGTTTGTGCTACACCAAGCCGACAGGCGTGTGCATGCGCGGCGCCAACAGCACGAGGCTATGGACCCTTCCTGCATGGTGAGTGCTGTACAGGCTTGTGGGGGCAGCTTCTGTTGGCATGGACTGGGACTGTTAGTGTGTACGGACCNCCGTGTGACATTCGTTGTGTATCGTGAGGTGTTAGGGGACCAAGTACATCCCACAATACAACACTTCTATCCACATGGGAATTGTCCAGGATGACAATGCGTGGTGCCACCGAGGAAGNCTTGTGCTCGATTGGATGGAGGAAAATTCCAGCGAGATGCACCATATGGATTGGCCAATTAACTCCCCCGATCTCAATTCCAGAGAGAATCTATGGGATGTTGTGGAACGGGCCATTCAATCCATGTATACTGCACCTACCTCGGTCGGCTCGTTATGGGCTGCCAGCAGGGATACATATCAGCACCTAGTGGAATCCCTGCCACGTGTCCGAGCTGTCCTCTGTGCCAAAGGTGGACCAACGAAGTATAAGGTAGGTGGTCGCAATTCAGTGAACACTCAGTGTAGAATAAAAACTCTGTAAGAGTATTATTCAGATTAAAATACTCTAATTTGCTCTTTACCCTGGTGATATAAAGTACTGTTCACTAAAAGGTTCAAATTTTGAGTACTTCACAAAGAGATGTCACTATGTAAATATAAACATTCAATACAAAGTCAAATTAGCACACCATTAACTACAGGGTGGCCCAAAAGTAACGTATCAATGGGTAAATTACAATATATTTTCAATGTGATTTCCACCCACGTCAAAACATAACTGAAGGCGTATATCCACTTTCCACAGAATGCCGGTCACCATGGCCGGCAAAATGGCGCGGCACTCTGCAGTAATTCGCTCGGGTAGATGGTTCCTGTCCCTGATCTTCAAAGTGTACACTTTGGATTTCAGGTAGCCCCATTCGGCAAAATCCAGCGGATTTAAGACGGGTGACCAAGGAGCCCATTCCACGGATCCCTTGCTTTCGACCAAGGCGATCAGTGTCGACACAGTTCTGGCTCGAGGATGTCTTTGTCATACATTTGCAAATCACAGACCTCCCCACTGATGCAGGACTTTTGGGCCATCCTGTAGTTTGAAGACAGCAAAAACTGAAGTAGGCTCTAGTTGATGCATACATTTATGTGTCACTATTATTTTTCCCCATAAATATATTTTTTGGTTCCTAACTATTTTTTATATAGAGTAGCAGTATACAGTAACATAGAATAAAACATAATAACTGCTGAATCAGTGATTTTATTATGTTGTAATACTACACATCTTATAATAAAACAACAAATATTCCATATTAATACTGATATGGTCTGGAAAAACACAATCACGGTAAAAAAAAAAAAGAAAGTGAGTGAGTTGTGTAGAAGATGAAAGAGTATAAATAGAAATTAAATATAAAAGATGAAAGAGTAACAAAGAAAGATGGGAGAGGGAAGACAAACCAAGAAAGACTGGATTGTTTCGACTGTTACAAGAGGGCGGTGAAATTACTGAAGCTGTATTTTATGAACGTGATAATTTTTTTTCGAACGCTATAGACTATATAAAACAGTGGGCAGAAACTTATAGGAGTTCAAACCTCTTTTGTGGGTAACGTTGAAGCATGTCAGTTTGTCAGTGGAACATAAAAATTGATGAAAATAATTTGTTTCATGAATGTAACGATGTCAGAACATTTGTGAACTTTAAAATAGAAGAGTGGAAAGAAGCTAAAGCTGAAGTTGTCGATTGTTGGACGGCTGTGTTTAATAATTTTAAGGCAGACGATTGCAGAATTTGCTTTGTCTCTTCCTGGTAGTAACGCTGCAGTGGAACGCATTTTCTCGATTAACAATTCTCTCTGGCCAGATGAAAAGAACGGATTTGAAGTGAATATAGTGAAAGCCATTATTAGTAGTTAAAACACATTTTCAACTAACGTGTTTTCACGTTTTTCCTAGTTGCCTGTGCCAAAATAAGAATTTATTAACAGAAATCCACTAATCTTCGAAATACTACGACACCAATATTCCTGCATAATCCACCAACGAGTGGCTCGACGCGACAACCAATCAGAGAGGCACGGTCGGAAGCGTACGAGAACAGAGGACAAAGAGAGCCGATGAAGTGACGAGAGACGATAAGCACGGCATGCGGACAACTGCACCAAAAAATGGAACACTGTTGAAGAAATAATGGTTTTAAAGCAAAATTAATGAACTTCCAGCAATACTTCTGCCAGTTTTCGCATGATNTTCTACAATATAACNTCCTTTNGGCAGCAATTGCAGCTGTTAATGTNGGCCTATAATTGCATAGTAATTTCAGCCATTATAAATCCACAAGTCANGCTAAATAANTGTTAAAACAAGCACTTTAGCCACCAANATACAACTTTGGGCTTATATTTGGTNGACCAAGANTGATNCGTGTCTTTTTCANTCATTTATTCAAAANGCGAACGTTTCTGCTCCGAATTTGAAGTGTGGACTTTTCGTTGCCATTAGATGTGNTTCTTGTTCACAAACTTTAAAGACTTGTTAGCACTTTCGAAATATTGAAAACAAAGAATCTATGNTCGTCAGCTAGCCGACAATCAATTTTAAATAATAAACAGGCGCGACAAATTATTCATTTTACGGACTTTGATTTTGAACGACGAACTGTTTAGGGTGTTTTTGTTTCAAATGAAAGTTTNGAGTGCGTGTAGGCAGAGGATGNGTGTTCAGGCGTGTGAACGTAATACATTTAATTGTTCGTACGTTAAGNGACTTCTTGCCGCACGTCGTTGTTNNTTTCAACAGTCCGTTANAAANGCGCTATTTTCTTTTCTGTTTTGCGTGTTNTTNGGANGATCAGTGCAGTGCGTANCTTGCGCACCNTGTTTAGGGGTGCACTCGGTANGCGTAACGTCCGTCGGCCGTAGACGTGTGNACCGTACGTATNGNGAAGTCTTCTAAACCCNATGAATGTGACAAGTTGCACCCAACCTCTATGGCTCCAAGGGTCAGAGGTCACAGGATAACAAGTGACACCTAATTTTGATGCTCTACTTGTGTGTAAATCAACTGCATGGGAAATTTAATTTTCTGCATCCAAAGTTATAGTGTATAGGCTGAATTAAGTGTTTGTCACTGTCTGCNTTGCAAGACAGAGACTATTAGGTTTTATTACATTGCTGCTGAATATGTATTTNGACATTATATTTTAGTGTATAAAAACTAGCCTGCATCACAGGCTGGTGTAATTGAAAATGTGACAGAAAAACCAGTAAACTGAATTTGAAATGCAAATGCTTGAATTATTCCTAGGCCTATTTGCAATTTCATGTGCACACCCCCATCCTTGTGCATAAAGTTCAATCTGTAATAGTACAGGCCTTAACATTAGTAATACACTTTGTACTCAACACTATAAGAAAGTAAACAAACTCCAACAATACTTCGACGGTTGTCTCTGGAGTGCTGGCATAATGAAAAGAGAAAAACCAAGTACCGGTATATATGGTGAATCTGTCTGTGCATAAAAAGAAGAGTCGGTAAGATCTATTCTGGCATCGACGGGGTTTACAAGTGATATAACAGACTATATTAACTGGACAGAAAGAAAAAAAAAAAAAAAAGCCACGCCTTACGTTGAATATCGGCAGGTCCGTAAAGACTTTACGATAAATTTGCTCTGTCCAGTGGACTTTGTTTTTTGTATGTGTTTCAGGAGCCTATTCTGAAGATGTTTGTTAAGGTTTTGCTTTTATGTAAATTACTTCAACTGTAGATACTAATGTGACTAGACAATTTACAGTATACAGACATTAGACATCGAGTAATATTTAGTACAAATCTAGTTTATGGCATCACAGCATTAGTTTGAATACAATGGAACGAGGCCCTTTCCTAGACTTCTAAGCTAAATCGAAAACAAATAGATCTTTGATAATGTTTTATATTGACAGCAAACACACACGTACTTTCCTAAAACAACAAATCGCTACTTATCGACATACTTACCGTCTCTGCAGGNCAGTTCTGCTTTTACATTGCCATCATGTTCATCAAGAATGTGATGGCATGAAGTGGATTCTAATGCAGATGAACATTTCATAACAGATGCTGTTCGGCCTGGAAAACAATACAAATAAAAGTCCGACGAATTAGTGCAATTGGGCATACCTCAAGAAATGAGACAAAAAAAAAAATTGTACAAAATCAAGTATGTGTAGTAACACATCAACTGGAATTTAGTGCAATAGATAAAAAAGCAGAATAAATTAAAATCAGGTGAAAAAAGTGCATACATTCAACAAAAATGATTACGAAGAAAATTCTAGATGATGACAGCCAGGATATAACTATAAATTGACATTTAAGTTTTTAGAACAAAGTGTACCTGTTGACGACGTGCTGGCTGTAGCCGTGCTCGTCGTGGACACTGCAACAAACGGTCGAGTCGTACGTCGAGACGATTTAGGAATGGCTCCCTGAACCTTCCTGGAGTGGATGTCTGTGATAGAAGCATTTATAAGTAATTGTAATTCTGCCTCAATACTTGCAGAGCTAGACGAGTATGAATCTGACGTAATCCATTTCACGTCTGGTTAAACAAGAGAGTTTAAAACAAGGGACGAGAACAAACAATTGTAATATATGCCAGTTATATTGTGATAAGGGGTACAATAAAATTTCCATGCAAAATGCTGATGCATGTTTGCAACTACATGAATAAAAATGGAACTTTTATTATAATCATAATAATAAAAGACAGTAAGATAAATCTGTTCAAAATTTGAAACACAATTAGTGAAACNGTAACACACTAGTATTGAACTGCAATCATTCTCAAATGCTCAAACTCCTGAAACAGTTAACATCTTCTTGTAACTTCCATTATTTGTCTCAAGTGACTTTAATGAAACAAATATTATATGATCCAACATTCCTTGAGGTTTGGAACAATTAATTTGAGTTTCTTATATACATAAAGGCAAAGTATGCCTAAAGTTTTAAGTGTGCAAAAAAGGGCCAAAATAGCAACCCACTGTGGGGTTTGGGGATCTGCAACAAGTTCAGTGGCAGATGGTAAAAATGACATCTTTGCAATAATGGATGCATAAACAATTAAAATTGCGACATAACGTTAATAAGAACTGGCTGTATATCCTGTAGTAATGTAACAGTCATTTCATTGGCAGCATATTGATTTCCCAGAGCAATGAACTAGCAGTCTGGACCTGTCATCTTGTTATCTGTGAGGCACTGACTGGTATGGTTCCATATGTGCACCACCAATCACACAGCTGGACTTAGGAGGAGGGCCATTATGATTTCTAAGTATTGATTTCTTTCTCTGACCAAAATCAGAACCAAATCCCTAAAACTGAAACTTCTGCTGATGCATCTTAAGAGGCGACAATAATCCTCCTCTCCTCCCTCATGAACATACTGATCTTTATTATGCTATACAAAACCCACGATCACACCAGTGATTAATATGCGTAATAAACCTGCTTCCTGGGTTACATTTTTTTGCCCCAATTAATCTTGATAGCAAACCGTTCACCAGTCCAGTTGCGAAATGACATCCTTACGATACCATTTGCACTAGAACAAAGTCTAAAGATATCACATATTTTGCCAAAACGTCTCTGAAATATCAGTTTCTTTCTTCCTTTGCTATAATTACTAATTAACTGAGTAAATTAATTAATTTAATAATAACTAGGCCTAGGCCTACAAAGGGTTAATAATTAGTTTAAAGAACGACAGGAATTATTATTAATGGTATAAGAGTGGTAGGAAGTGATTTCCAGGTGATGGTAAAGTTTGAATAAGTTTTGATCATTTTTAAAGCTAGTATTCAAAAGTTACGTAATTTTCAGTGCTATTTTTTTTATTCCTGAGGAGTACATTTTTAATTTTTTTTATCATTGAATTTAGAGAGTATTATTGGATGCAGAAGGTTAAAAAACCTGTAATTACTAAATTTTGTTTCTCTAAGTCAACAGCTGGTGAAGTTATTGAATCCTTTGATGATGTCATCTTTCAAAGCAGTTGAAAGATGGAAGATCTGTGAAACGGGACTTCCCCTCTAGGAAAATTTCCCCTTTCAAGTGCGTGACTTGTATTACGCAATATAGAACTTTCCAGAACATCACACGACAGGAATTCCGGCGCCAGTTTATTAAAATTTATTAAAGTGAGCCTGGATAAGAGGCTACTGTTGGGACCTAGGTATGAGAGTAGTGTTTAAAAGAAGGGATTCGTGTAGGTCAGAATAGGCAGTCTGGCTTGGAGCACAACTCAAGCAACCACCACGTTATTTTCTTCTTGAAGTAACGTTGTCAAAATTCCAAATTATTCCGTCATTTCATTAAGTGAGAAGTGGTTCAGTTTCACTAGTGAGTGTTACTGATTATAGAAGTGCCAAATTCGTCAATACATTTTANGAACCTTATTTTGGATTCAGTTAAACAGTGCCAGTAAAGGAAACGGAGTGATTGTGTATCATACTGTGTGAAGTAGTAACGTAGTTTCAAGTGGCTATTCCAAGCTGATTCAACATTCGTGCAAGTGTTATTTCCATTTTCAAGAAGAAATCTACTACTTGGTATGTAAACCGTTGGACTTGTATTTGAACTCGTATGCAGATTAGCTTCAACGTGGCTATATTCCCTAACGTGTCACTCGTCATAGGAAGGCTATTATCTATTCCAAAGTATATCAGCAAATTTAATTACCATACTTATTAAATTGATTATACTTATCTGCACTTTTGCCACATTGCCCTATTTCATTTAAATGTTGAACTTGGAAATTTCTGGTTGTCATCCCAGTTGCTAAACTTTTTATGCAATAATCTTAGATGTGAACTTCTAGTTTTGGTTGCAATGCACCGTTGCCATTTTTCATCAGTCCGTAAATGTCACCGATACCGATAATTTTGGTTGTCCAGTAGTCTCATTCCATCATTATTTGTCTACACGAAATACCAATAGCCTAGTNTGCTGTTATTTTCACGGACTATTTATCCCGTTGCCAAGTTTGGGTTGCTATTATCTTGTTTCTTGATACTTCTAATTGACCTTCATGAACATTTGAACAAGTTTCCTCATCTATTTTTGGGTATCCTGTTCAAAGACTTGATTTCTGGTGCTGCCAACCTTTATAAAATTGATTGTTGTACATTTGTTGAGTTGTCAAATTATGGGGGCAACTATTCTTTTGGAGGACAAACCCCGACGAACTAAGATCGGATGAACCCGAGTGAAATAAGACTCGAAGAACTTTGATAAGACGACTAATTAGACTATGAGCAGGTAGGAATCAATCTGCCACGTCGGACTTGTTCGTCATTGGGGATATTTTGTGTATTATTCCAAACTTGTGACGAAAGTGAATTCTGTTGTGTTTTATTTTGATGTGTGCAGTCAATCCAGGCTAAATACAGCTGATTACGAGGTAGTGTTTGCCTCTTGACAGGTACTGTACTGTAATTTATTTTATTCACCTTGTATATTTTTTTTTTTGGTGTTGTAAATAATTATCGGACTTTGATTTGCCCGTGTAATCATTCCACTGTCTAATTATATATGCAGTGTACTTCGTAGTTAGTATTTGGTAATTTTAGACACCACCATATGTCAACTAATTACCAATTACTGTTCCCAATTGTCATTATATAGGTAAACTTTTGTTATTAGTATTTGGTAATTTTAACCACCACAATACCTCATCTAATTACCATATACTTAACAATTGTGTCATTATCTAATGAAAATGTAGTATTGCCTATTCCTGATAATAATATTGTNATTTACTTGTTAAACTGTGTGTTAAATTGTGTGAAAGACAAACTGTGTGTTAAATTGTGTGAAAGACAAATATAACTCACCATGTCCATGTTCAATAATTGAATACTGGTGTTTTTTTTAGCCAATTAGTTCTGGTATCTGCATATGACATGTATTGTGTTGTTCCACATTGATGTTAAAATCAACCTACCAAGTTGAAAGTTTTATTTAAATTTATTTGTACATTTTTTTTTTGCAAACATCTACATCTACATCATACCCTGCAATCAACCAGTAAGGTACTTGGCAGGGGGTGCACGAGGCACCACAAGTTATTATTCATGTCCTAAACNGTTCCAATCTCGAATCGACCTNGGAAAGAATGACCAAAAATTCGCATTAGATTTACAGCTGATTTCCCTTAACTTATCTTCCCGATCGTGCCTACCAATATATGTTGCAGGTTTTAAAACCTTGCTTACATTTAACTGCGACTGAGTGGAGTTTAGTTGCTCCAATCTCTTAATTCTGCTTTTTTCACGCTTCACATTAAGAGATTCCCAGCCCAACTCGCCTAACATCTCCGTTACGCTATCTGTCCTACCATAACGACCCAAAACAAATCTAGCTGAACCGACTGAAGAAGATTTTGCAATCCAACCTCATACGGGTCCCAAACACAACTACAGTATTGGATAATTGGAAGCACCAACATGTTATATGCAATTTGCTTAACGTACTGTGGACATCGAAACAATATTCTCTGGGCAAAACGAAGACTACGTAGTGATTTTCCTACAACGTAACTTACGTGTGAATTCCATGAAAGATCACTACTAACAATAACGCCAAGATATTTATACTCATTTACAACATTTAACTTTCTCCCATTAAGTGTAAAGTTACATGTGCTTTGTTGACGTTTCCTAGACACTCGCATAACTGAGCACTTTTTTTGAATTGGGTTTTAGCTGTCAGGTATTACACCAATCCTGTATTGTGTCTAGCGACTCCTGCAATTCATCACAATCATCCTTACTGCCCACCTCTCGATATATAACTGTATTGTCAGCAAAAAGTCTAATTGAAGAACTGACCCCTGAAAAAATATCATCTATATATAGTGTTAAAACCACTGGATCCAGGTCATGTCACTACACAAACATCTACACTTCAGATCTGGTTTACAATAATGTTATTATGTGTTGACCTTGCCACTTTGCAAATTTAAATGATTATTTTGACTTTATAGTCAAAATAAAATAAACTTGTTTAAATTAAAATTTTCTGAATTACCTAGTTTTATTCACCTCTACCATTTTAAATCAAACTGACTTTACTGTGTATACTATCTATGTTTGACAGAACCACCCCCAAACAAAACTTTAATTACTTATATGAATCATTTGAATACTGTACAAGACATTAAATTTGGGTAAGTTGAATTCTCAATTTCTCATGTTTAATGTTTGTACTTTATTCGTTAATCATGATAACTACTGGTACCTTAAGCTTCAATGTATCGGTCTCTAACGTGTAATACTTTTCTCGACTCTCCGAATAGCTGCTGGCAAATTATTACACAGGAGGCTCTTACATATGTTAGCACAGCATGTGAATAAAAAAAAATGTACATAACAGTTCCCTTTTCTGGAATCTGTTCAACATGAATAAGANCAACTATTTTAACAAGAAATCATCATAATTCACCAGACACAGATTTTTAAAAGTTAAATACTTGTAATCAATTTTGGAAAAAAATAAACACGTTCAAACCTATTTTTGTTGATTCGGGTTCGCTGTCCGTGTGCTCAAACAGCCAGTCAAAACCGACTAGACTCTGTATACTTGTAGGTTCATTTAAATCTGCTCCACTCAGTTCCAGCTGCTTGTCTAAAATGTCTTCAGAAGGACATGATGGATTGGACTTCTTCCTATCCTCCTTCTCACTAGCTTGAGAGCACTGAATATCTACAACAAAAGGAATGAAATATTAAAAAATGTTATAAAACATAAAAAATCACCTGTTCTAAGTTAGCTAGCAAAACTGACATGCTAAAATTATCTGATAAAGTTATTAAAAATTTCAAAATTAAAAAAAAACATAAAAGGGCGAATTCTTATCATAATCTCAGCCCAATGAATGGCAGTAGTGAGGCATACCAATGTTGCCAAGATATTTGTATACACTTACTAGATAGAGGAGCTGCCCATTCTTTGCACATAATTATTAAAACTGCTCCCTTCACTGTACTACACCCAGTATTGCATCCGTACAAAACATTTTCATTTACCGAGGATAACGTGACCTCTTGTGCTTACATATTCTATGGATTTGTTTAATATTACACACATATGTAGATAGAGGATGTCATCATTGTTGCAAAAAACTCATCACATATTTAACTTTCAATTACTGTACTAAGCAGATAAACCAAGAAATAAAGTCGTACATAAAATCATGCCTGTAGATAACACCTTTTTTATAAAATACGGAAGAATAAAAAATAGCAGTTACCCTATATGTACTATGTCATACCTTGGTTTAAATTAGTAATTAAATAGCCTCAGTTACATCTGCAGTGTAACATCTCAGCTTACTGTTAAGACAGAGGCATGTTCTATCAGCTAAAACATTGCTGCCTGTAACCAGTACAAAAACATGGTAGTTTCAAAACAAGTGACNAATAAGTTAAACAACCGATGTCAACCATTTGAATCTCGATAAAACCCGCAGGAAAATCCGAGCGAAATTTTGCTAATTCATCACGGAAAGGTTAAGGTAAGAACCTTCTCTTTCTTATTCAATATTCAAGTTTCCATCAAAATTAAAAAATAAAATCAGCTAACACTCGTATAAACTGATGTAATAAATGTGGTAAATGATACAAAAATCCCCAGAAACACTGCCTCCATTTTCACATTTAGGTTGATCTAAGGCTACAGGGAATACTTTTACATATGGTTCTATCACAAAAAGAACGATAATAAACGGACACTTACTACACGACCCAAATCTTAGGTTATTACAACAGAAAATAAATCCAGAAATTGAATTATTGAGAAACTACATGAAATCACTATTTGTGATAATGTAAGGATGTGGACTATTTATACAAGCATGGTTACTAGTAGAGTTCAAACTCAAACCAACTGGGACCATCACACACATACATGCTTCCTTTTCTACAAGGTATTGGGTTGTTAAATTCTGTACCATAGTTGTACCATCAGTTACCAAGACATAACATAAATCTATCACAGGCCTTTGCTTGAAGTAACTGGTGTGGCCGTTGAACAGTCACAATAGAGTTTTTGTCCTTCAACTACGGCATCCCTCTCACAATCTAACATTACCTACTTTAACGAGAAAAAACTAAAGTGCAAATATTTGATTTTAAGTAAGTTTAGTTATGTCAGGTAAGTTGGTTATTATACAGATATTAAAGAAAAGAAATTTTAAATTACGAATTAAGCATACGTATCCCTACCCATTCAAACAGAGCAGACTAAATNNGGCAAACCACACTGCCTGAATTGTGGTTAAGAGTCTGTCTAAATGTTCTACCCCTACCTGATTTAAATGTCAATGTTTTTTAACATTATTTTTAGGGGTGTGCCGATATAGGAAAAAAGCCGATATTACCGATAGCCGATATGAAAAAATTTTACTGCCGATATAAGCGGC